>NIBX01000159.1:0-22853 GCA_002718315.1 Agaricales sp. HM26-F1
GTTTTGGAAACCAGAAATGATCAGATGCTACTAGATGTGAATTTTGGAGTAGAGTACAGCGCTGGTGTCCGTTTTGGCTGGTTCAGCTTCAATCTTGACATATACCTGTTTTGGTCAATATCGGTCAAAAATGCGGACCTCTGCTGTGAGCTCAATTCTTGACCGTTTTGGCTAATTCTTGAATATGTTATGGGTGTATATGTGTACTTGGGTGGTGCACTTTGTCCGCAGTGATTAGGTAATCAGAAACATTTTCCGCACCTATATAGTGATTTTACGCTATTTTGGACCTGAGTGGCCCATATAGCACAGGAACCAGAGTGCCCAGGCAGACTCCCAGCTAGGACAGAGTTAGTACATATGTGTAGAGTATGTGTGCCAAGCTACAAGGATTGCCGCAGCCTGTAGCTCAATAAATGCTAGGATTACCTGTTTTCCAATAACCGCTAAAAATGCGGAAATGACCGTTTGAGCTGAGTTCTTGACCGATTTGGCTAATTCTTGGATATGTTATGGGCCTATATGGGTCCTTCATGACTGCAACTTGTCCGAAGCGATTATCTAATCTATAGCTTTTTCCGCAGCTGATTATTGATTTCGCTATTTTGATCATTTCTATTTCTAATCAGATCCATTGATCCCATCAATGTGGCACTGCTGGAGTATGTTGGTAGGTAGCCTATGCATATACTCACAGCAGGACATCCTTGATTATGACCTAGATCCCAAGTAATCAGCAATTGATCTGATCCGTATACATTGATCTGCTGATTGACAGTGATCTGTTGATCGGAGCTGAAATCGGAGCTCACCACTGGATTCCCAGTATCAGAAAACCCTATAGACATATTTGAAATCATTATCAGAGCTGTTGATTCCATCAAAATCAACAATCAGTGCAATCAATATGCTGATTAGCACTGATCTAGTGATCGGAGCTAAAATCGGAGTTCACCATCAGATTCCCAGCCTATGAAAACCCTATAGTACCTGTTCAAATCATTATCTAGCCTATTCTAATATCTACATTATCAATAATCAAATATTGATCTGCTGATTATGGCTGATCTATTGATCGGATCTAAAATCGGAGCTCACCATTAGATTCCTGGACCCTGAAAACCCTATGGTACCTGGTCAAACTATTATTTGATCAATTTTGATCTAGTTCTTATCTATTATCTGTTATCTAATCATTGATCGAATTGATCTATTAATAATCAGCTAAAATGAATCATTTTATTGAATTCCTGACCCTCAAAAACCCCTATATACTATTTAAATTTTAATTAAAATTCCGATCAAAATTGATTGATCCCATCAATGATGCATCAGATCAACAAATGAACATCACCATTGAATTCCCAGCTCCAGAAAACCCCCTAAACCTATTTTAAACCATTTTATTTGCTGATCAAATGAAAAATTGATCTAATCACTGATCTGATCACTGATTTGATCAAAATCATTGATGGCATCTTGATCAGAAAAAAATTGGCGACAAACTGATGCCCTAATCTCAATTTTGAATTTTTCATCGTCGTGTCTCGGAAATTCTTTTTGATCTGTATCAATCAATTTTGATCGCATCAGCTGATCTCAGTGATGGCCATCAAGATCCCATCACATACTACCTGCCTGTTTAGGTTGCGATTTGATGCGACATGCGACCTGCGACCACGATGACCACCAATTTCCTCTAAGAAGTGACTATATCCACCCCCTAGAAATAATGGCTCCTGATGCATCAAGCCTGAGTAGAAATATCTTTATTTGCATGTAAAAAACCAGCAGCGTTACCTGGTATTTTATGAAAATATTCTAATTTCTAAAAACAATCTTAATCAGTATAAAGATGGAGAAATACCATTTGGTGTATTATATAAACATCATACTGGTTCTAATCAGATTGTTGAGGCTTCAGCTATAAATGATATGAATGATGAAGAAGGAATTGATGGAGAAAATTGTTAATTTCGTGTCCATACACTTACAGCTGAACAATATCCAACAGCAACCTCTCAGCAATTAAAGATAGCAGCTATGGAGCATCTTAAGCAGAAAGGAAAAGTCTTAGCTGTTGGAAGAGATGCAGAACCAGAGCCAACTTTTGACAATCCAGATCTAATTTCTAAAATGTTTCCTTGGCTCTATCCATATGGTCTGGGTTTTAGCAAAAGTAAAAAGGTTCTGATGTATCATGATAAAAGGTTTCAGCTAGACTTTGAGTATGTAGTAGCTATCTTCAATCTACAACAGCTTAAGAAATCAAATGAAGGTGGATTCTTAGTAACTACACTAGGTAATCTTGAGCAAATTAAATCTAGAGTTACTAAGTTAGATCTTAAGACTTTAACTGATATTTCAAAAAGATTACAAGCAGGTGAGCATGTAGTACCTTCTACTGAAAAAGAGAAAGATTGTTACCAAGTATTGCGAGACCTTGACTATGTAGGAAAGAAAGTAGATGGATCTGTAACCTCTAAGAAGTTTATGAGAACTAATCTGTGATCTCTTATAAAGTTCTATGGTGCACCATCCTGGTACATTACATTCTGTCCTGATGATATAAAGAATCCTATCTGTCTCTATTATGCAGATAAAGAAATCCCTTTCTTTCCTGATAAAATACGAGATGAGATTATACGTAAAAAACTTGTATCTAATAATTCTGTAGCTGGTGCTCGGTTCTTTGATCTGATGGTTTGTATGTTTATCAAGCATGTGCTTGGAGTTGGCTCAGATCATCCAGGAATTTATGGTAACGTAAGTGCTTACTTTGGTGCAGTCAAGCAGCAAGGACGTCTTACACTTCATCTGCACCTGCTCGGCTGGATTACCAATGTACTTAGCTATCAGGAAATTCGGGATAAAATACTAGATGAGAACTCTGAGTTTCAGAAGCAAATGGTAGAGTATATTGAGAGTTGTCAGCAAGGTGGTTTCCTAACTGGTAATCGTAAACAGGTTAAAACTGAGCTAGATATGAATGAGTCTTGAAGTACATATGTTAGACCAACTGAAAGACTACCTACTTCTCCTCCTCCAACCTGTAAAGACTGTTTCAGTAAAGATTCAAAGTGTCCATGTGGACCAACTTGGAAAGAATGGTGGAATAAGATTGAGCATGAATTTGATGATATCTACTTCAGATGTAATACTCACAAGTGTGGTGGTGATAAAACTGTACATAAACGAAATGAAAAGATTAAAGATTATGCCAAGTCTAAAGGTGAGACTCTGATTACTGCTGGATGTCGCATGAACAAGTTTGGTACATGTAAAGCAAGATTTCCTCGACCTGTCTATGAAGAAACTCAAGTTGATCAAGAGACTGGTGCTCTCAATATTAAACATACAGATCCTCATGTAAATGCTGTGAATTATGTTTCTACTCTGCTTCTTCGATGTAACTGTGATGGTACTAGCTTGCTATCTGGAACTGCAGCTAAATCAATTGTGATGTATATTACAAACTATGTTAGTAAAACACCACTAAAGACATATATAATGTTTGACGTACTCAAGGCAGCCTTTGAGAAAACATCAGCCTCTGTTAGTGGTGATGCTACACAAACAGAAAGAACTCGGAAGATTCTGACTCAGGCAGTAAACATGCTTACTGCACGGAGTGAGATTGGTGCCCCTATGGCTAGTCTCTACATGCTTGGATGTAAAGATCATTATACAGGTACTAAGTTTAACAACTTCTTCTGGAACAGCTATGTAAATGAGATGCTCAAAGTTTGGAATGAAGGTGAGGGAGATGAAGCCAGAAGACGACTAGCTAGAAGTAAAGGTCATGTCGTAGGAACTACATCTATATACAATTATATTCATAGACCAGAGAAATATGCATATGTATGTTTATATGATTGGATCAGGTTTTCTCAAATGAAAACAAAATTAGAATGTGAAAAAGAGGAAGCTAGACGTCAATCTAAATCAAATACACAAGTAACTACAATAGCTGAACAGCCTCTTAGACGCTCAACTAGAGAAAAAATTCCAACAGAAAAAGTACTAGAGCAGATGGAATAGGAGCAACTTAAAAAAAGAGAAAAGAAGGCTGGTACTGAGTGGGCAGTTCGATTCTCAGATGATGATAATACTGTCTGTGGTGATGATGATGATGATGATGATGATCTCTCAGATGCAAGTACAGTACATGAACCATCTCAGATAGAAGGACACAAACCAATTGAGTATCTTGAATTTCTGCCAGAGCATCCTCAGTATGCTACTCAACGTGTTTCATACAGTGAAACTAGAACAAGCTGTATTCCTAACTTTATTGGCAAACCACTTCCATGACAACTAGAAAATAATGATGTAGCAAATATATACTATTATCAGACTATGCTGACTTTTTTTAAGCCTTGGAGATCTGGATTAGATATCAAACCAGCTTCACAAGATTGGCAAGTAGTCTTTGATCAGTATAAATTCAGATCAGATCAGAGACAGAAAATGAAGAACTTTAACATTCAATATGAATATCAAGATGCTCGTGATGATTTTCATAAACAACGTCACTTTCAGAGTGGTCTGCCACTGCCCAAAATTTTATCAGAGGAAGCTCTTGAGGAACTTGATCAAATGAATCAAGATCTTGAAGATAATCTTGAGCATCTTGAGAAAGTACAAGATATTGATGCTCCACTTATGTCAGCTCGTCCAGGAGTTGAACTTGATCATACTAATACTCGTGAATGTTTGCAGAAATATGGTTGGTACAGAGAATGTAGTGATACTGTAGATCTCAAAGCTGAAGCATTCACTCCAACAGAAATAAAGAGAGGTCATGAATGGACTAAGATTGTTGATGAATATAAAGAAAGACTACTGTCTGATCGTCTTGAAAGTATTACTCAAGCTAAATCAGAGTCTAAATTACTTAATGCTAAATCATTCGTAGGAGTTAAAATAGTTGGAAATGAATATCTTAAGCATGACTTTGTTCCACAGCCAGAAGATGTCAAACTAATGAATGAATGTATTAGTAAATTTTCATTAAACACTGAGCAGAAAAGAGCTTTTCACATTGTAGCAAATCATGCTACTACAGTTGAGTTTGAGTTACTGAAGATGTATCTTGGTGGTATGGAAGGAGCAGGTAAATCACAAGTCATCAAGACTCTAAAAAAATTCTTTAAACAGAGAGGAGAAGAACATCATATGATTGTACTTGCTCTAACTGGAAATGCTGCCTCTCTAGTTGGTGGTCATACTTATCATTCTATTCTCAAGATCAACAATCGTAGCTTGTCAGATAGTCCAGCTCCAGATGTATTAGCTGCAATTAATCAGAATCTTCTTGGTGTAGACTATATCTTTATTGATGAGGTTTCTATGCTCTCAGCCAACTCGCTCTATCAAATCAGTGCTCAGTTAGCCAAAGCTACAGGAAAACATCATCTGCCATTTGGTGGATATAACATGATTCTTGCTGGTGATTTTGCTCAATTACCACCTATTGATGGATTACGACTTTACTCTTGTGATAAACGCTGCACTCTCTCTCAAGAAGAATCAACTATTGGACGCTCTACCTGGCATCAGTTCACTACTGTAGTTATTCTCAGACAGAATATGAGACAAGCTTCTTTCTCTCCAGAAGATACTCAGCTTCGAACAGCACTAGAGAATATGCGATACAAGTCTTGTACAGATGCAGATATCAAATTTCTTCAGTCTCGAATTGCTGGGTCAAATTCTAAAGTTCCTAAGCTTAGCAGTAAGAATTTCCGATATGCTTCAATCATAGTTAGCCAGAACAACTATCTAGATTGTATTAATAATGAAGCAAGTAAGAGATTTGCTGAAGAAACAAGACAGAAATTGTATGACTTCTACTCCATTGATAGTCTTGGAGATACTGGTCCAGGAGGAGGATGTCGTATTGGAAATATTCCAGTAAATCTGCAGAAAGAGATCTGGAAGCTTCATTCCTATCAGACAGGTAAACTGCCAGGTAAGCTAAGTCTATGTATTGGAATGCCAGTTATGATTCGTTACAATGATGCTACTGAACTTGGAATTACTCGTGGTCAAGAAGGATATGTAGTTGGTTGGCACAGTATAGAAGGCAGTCATAATACTGCAGCAGTGGAAACAGTTTTTGTTAAATTAGATTCACCAGTTAAGAACATTAAGATTGATAATCTACCAGAGAATGTAGTACCAATCTCAGCTTCTTCAGAGAAAGTAGTTTGTGAATTTGACAAGTCTCCACTGAGTATTAGTCGTAGACAGGTGAAACTTGTACCCAACTTTGCTATAACTGAATATGCAGCTCAAGGTAAAACTAGAAAATATAATGTAGTTGATTTAAGAAAGAGCAAATCTCATCAGTCTCTTTCGCGTGGTACCAGTACAGAGAATACTATTATTTTAGGAACTACTCCACGTCAGCTGATTACAAAAGGATGTTCTGGATTTCTTAGACAGGAATATAGAGAACTTGAACTACTTGATGAAATTACAAAACTTAGATATGAAGGTAAGATTGAAGAAAAAGATGTTCAAGGTCATAAAAGAGCAACTCTGCTTTCTTCTTTCTATAAGTGGAAAGGACATCATTATATTCCATCTTCTGTTCATGAAGCTATTCATTGGACAGCAGAAGAAATGATAGAAGAGGAGAAAAAAGCAGATAATGAAGACATTGAGTGGAATATAGTCAGTAAACGTGGAAGCAGAAAGCGCAAAAGAGATGAAACAGATGAAGTTGAGCCTGAAAGATCTGAAAAGAGAGCAGGTAATTTTATAGCTGCTAAAGGAACAAAGCCTCATCAACAAGTTGAACCTCAATTGCAGCTCTTAGATACAGATGATATTACATCTTTAAAGTGGAATGCTACAGAGTGGACTTGTGGTCCAGATTCACTGTTAGTAATTCTCTTTCACCTTTGGAAGCAGAACAGAACAGGTGGTAAGAAGTATTTGCGTTCTCTCAATCATAGAGGAGCTATCTTAAATGATGGCTTCTGTGATGTAGTAAGTCAGAAAAAGTCTATGGAAACTATCAGAGACAATTGGATGGAGTTTTTATATCAGGATTCACCTACAGTTTTCAAACGTAGTCAGATAGCTACAGATATTCATGATCTTTTGTATCATGTTTTAGAGCTAGAAGATCAGCTAACTATGAATGTTACTATCAAATGTAAGAATTGCTCATTAATATCTCCATTTCATTGTTATGTCTTTGATCATCCAGTATTAGATGGTGGAAATAAATCTACACAAGAAGCTATAGATCATAGATTAAGAAATTTTCTAAATAGAAAGAAATGTATATGTAATTACAGTCTAGAAAATAGTGATTACATATCTTTTACTCAAGCACCAAAACTAATAAGTGTTCATGTTCTGAATATTAAAGAAGTTTCACATGAAATACTACTGTCTCAGGTAACTACACGGCAACGACAACTTTATTATAAATTAGCTGGATGTATTTATTGGGGTAGTAATCACTTTACATGTAGAATTATTCAAAACAAAGAAAGTTGGTACTATAATGGAGCATCAAATGAAAAAGCTGTACTTGAAGGAAAAATAAATACAATTAATCTAAATGTATGTTATGAAAGATCATTAACATACTGTATTTATGTTCGTCTCTAATATTGTTGATCTGATCTTCTGAGTCATCCACTATAGTGCTAATCTTGTCTGATATGAAAGATGTAGATACTTTCTTTAATCTAAATTAGAGATTAGCTCTACGCTAAAAGTAAAAGACTGAAAATGTAGAAGCATTTCTATTAAGTGCTTGGTAGAACTGATAATGATTGGTTGGTTTTTGACTGCTCCGGCGACGGCAGCAGTAGTACTGAAACACTTTATGAACTTACTGAAATCTACAGAAACTAAGTTATACTTGTTTAGATTGCTGTCTCTGTTTCACTTGTGGTTGAGGTTCAGATGTAGTGTATTTTCTCTTGACACTGCAGCAACCGCTACCATACTCAAATACACTAGTATCAGTAGAGACACGGAGTTGTCTAGAACACTAGAAGAATCAAGAAATCAGAATAGAGTTTAGATACAGAAAAAAAGTTTCTAAACCTACTTTGTTACTTTTCTTTAAGTTTTAGAATTATGATCCGTAGCTAGAGTAGAATCTTAAGAAATGTCCTCATCTGTAGTACTGAATAAAGTGTCTCATTGTATTAAAGAAAATACTTTGTAAAGACAAAAATCTTCTTAAGAGGTTGATTCTAACTTGCTTTCTCTTCAATAGCTGATGGTCAATCTCAAAATGTCTTACACCTTCATTCTCTATCTTATCTGGAAATGTAAAGAGTTTCTTGAGGTCTTCTATCTTACGTAGATGCTCTTCATTAAAATCTTCAAGCTGTTTAGCATATCTGTTATTTAACATATTATCGAACTTAGGCAGCATAGCTATTGTAGCTTTCTCTTTAAGAATATGGCGCTGCATAGAGATATATGATTAGCAGTACGTTGAAAAGAAGTGTAGATATAGACGTGACAAACCTTGCCAGCAGTTATTACAAGAAGATTAACATCATGAATCTTGTCATTATCTACTTTTACTAAAAGATAGATATAGTTTAGAAAATGAATGTGTGTCTTTTTGTTCTTACCTACTGGCAATCATTAGTTACTGAACCACCATATCTTACTGGGCCAGAGCACATAGCAGCTCAAGTTTCAAGCGAATCCAGCTGATCAAGAGCTCAAAACGTAGCTATACTCAGTAAATATTAGATAGTACATTATTTACATTTACAAGTAGCTATTTAATAGAATTTCAGTCAGATCTATGGTATTATGTGTGATTTGTAGTGAAATAGGTCATAAGCCAGTGGGCACTGGTCCACAGTATGCTTCTGACTATTAAGTGATGTTATAACTAATGTAAAAGAGTAATCTCTGTATGATCTCAGTGTTCTGAGATAAGATTGAATGATCTGTAAGAATTTTGAATAATCTCCAGATGATCTATAGATGATCTATGTGATCTGTAATGAGATTGAGTGATGTATAAATAATCTGTATGATTTGAGATAAGATTGAGTGATCTGTAAGTATTTCATATGATCCGTGAGTGATCTATAGATGATCTGTATAATCTGTAATAAGATTGAGTAATTTGTGCATTTTTCAGATGATCTATGAGTGATCCATATAATCTGTAATGAAATTAGCTGATCTACAAGTAATCCTAAGATAAGATTAAGTGATCTATAGATAATCTGAGATAAGATATAGTAAACCATAAGTGAACTAAGTGATCTGATATAAGCTTAGATGATCGATGAATGACTAGAGTAATCTCAGACTAGATTAAGCAATCTATGAATGATCTATCTGACCTGGGCACAATTTTGCCACACTTTTTGGGTTGTGAGGTCCCTTCATCCTTCCTTCCCTTCCCTCTCTCAATACAATCCATCAAACTGACAACATTCCTGTGTGGGATATTATCATATCTAGGTTTCTGTCTCTTCAGAATTTTTTTTTAGGTCTATTAACAGTGGTTTTGAGGGCTCTCAAGTTTTCCCCTGCAGTCTGGCTGAGTATTGATTGGATCACTGATCAAA
Organism: Agaricales sp. HM26-F1; assembly: GCA_002718315.1. Classification (NCBI taxonomy): domain Eukaryota; kingdom Fungi; phylum Basidiomycota; class Agaricomycetes; order Agaricales; species Agaricales sp. HM26-F1. The sequence goes on from NIBX01000159.1 coordinate 9,579, forward strand.
TCACTGGTTCAATCATTGCCATCAAGTTCTCAGAGAAACTCTTATAACTTATGTACATGGCTATTAAAAATTCTGTAAATATGAGAGGAGCTGGCCAATGGCATATCCTAGAGGTCTATCTCTTCAGAATTTTTATTTAGACCCAGGAAGAGTGTTATTGATATCATCAAGTTTCTCTTTCTAAGTTTGGCAGGAGAGTGATTAGATCAATGATAACATCACTGATTCAATCATTGGCCAAAGTCCTGGAATGGGCGAAAAAATTCGGAAAAATTCAGAAAAATTCAGAAAATATTCTAGAGTTGATCTCATCAAGAATATTATCAGATTGTAGATCAGATTAGATCATTTGCTCAAATCAAGTCAGATCAACAAAATTTAGCAGACAACCTATGTTTTTTTTTTGATCAAGAAACATGATGATGATGTCCGATCATTGATAGCATCAATATTTGAGATCAGATAAGATCATTTGTTCAGTTTTGCTCAGAATGAAATGATTTAAGTGAGCAGCAGGGGGTTTTCATAGACTGTGGGTCCAGTGGTGAATTCCGATCATTGATCAGATCAAATTTGGGATCAGATAAGATCATTTGTTCAGTTTTGCTCAGAATAATATGGTTAGAGTGAGCAGCAGGGGGTTTTCATAGGCTGTGGGTCCAGTGGTGAATTCCGATCATTGATCAGATCAAATTTGGGATCAGATAAGATCTTTTATTCAGTTTTGCTCTAAATAGAATGGTTTGGATAAGCAGCAGAATGTTTTCATAAACTGCAAGTTTATTGAAGTTGTCAGCTCATTGATGAGATCAAAATTAAGATCAGATAAGATCATTTCTTTAGTTTTACTTAGAATAGAATGATTTAAGTCGACAGCAGATGATTTTCATATACTGTAGGTCTAGTGATAATGTCTGACCATTGATAAGATCAATTTTGAATTAGGTAAGTTCATTTCTTTAATTTTTTCTAGCATGAGATAATTTGAGTAGAGAGCATAGGCTTTTCCTATAGTGCAAGTCATGTGATGCTCTCTAATCACTGATAGCATTAATAATAGGATCAGATAAGATTATTTTTTTAGTCTTGTAAAGAATTGAAAAGTTTGAGTAAGCAGCAGAAGGTTTTACCACATAGCATGATAGTAGTAATGCTTCATCATCGATTAGATTAAATTCAAGATCTGATAAGATCATTTCTCTAACTTTGCTCTTAATTACAGCCGTTTGCATAATGTTTGAGACGCGGCCCAAGAACGTGAGAATAAATAAATTTAAATCAATTAAATCAAAAATTGCCTGTAAGCTCGACCAGCTCCGTTCTGCTACTTTCTACATGGTATACCGCCGAATTAGTGAAGATATCAAGGACCGTGCCATCTATCTACGCTCTGAACACTACGTGGTTGAAGAAATAGCCTGGATTCTGGGCGTATCCGTTGCCAGGGTGTACAGGTGGCTCAGCAATGTTGTAAACTTTGGCAACGTTCGAGCACCTGTGTTGGCTCAAGGATGGCCTCGAGAATTATCTCAGGAAGCTGTTGATGGACTTGTGAGGCTTCTTGTCGACTCACCTGGCATATATCTCGATGAGCTCCATCGCTGGCTCCTTGCTACGTTCAATGAGAACTCCAGTCTTTCCTCTATCCAGCGTCTACTTCAACGACTCGATCTCACACGCAAGGTACTTCGCCGGCTGGCTCAGCAGCGCGACGAGGCTTTGCGAACAGAGTGGTACGAATACATGATCACAAACTTCAGCGCCGACCAGCTTGTTTTCACCGACGAATCACACAAAGACGGCCGGACTCTCCAACGTCGTTACGGACGATCCACTCGTGGGACAAGGGCGGTTCAGGCAGTGAATCATGATCGTGGGGACAAATGGAGTATTCTCCCAGCACTTTCGCTTGACAGATATATCGCGCTGAGGGTGATTGAAGGGGCAGTGGATGGAGAGGAGTTCTACAATTTTGTGCTCAATGATCTGGTTTGTCCACTTCGCCTCTTCTCAAACTTGGTAACAGTGTGTGCTAAAGAGATTATAGCTCCTCTAGATGAATCCTTTTCCTGGTCCAGCAAGTGTTCTCGTTATGGACAATTGCTCTATACACAAGAGCAACGCTGTTCGTCTTGCTGTTGAGGAGGCTGGTGGGTAACGGTTGGCTCCAAGTTGTACTATAACTCACGCACGGTCCACAGGTTGCATTCTCATCTTCCTTCCGCCGTATTCGCCAGATTTGAATCCCATTGAAGAGAGCTTCAGCTGTGGTGCGTACAGTCAGCATTTTCCATTCTAGTCTGCTACTGGCAGCGCTGACCATATTTGCCAGTGAAATCATATCTACGACGGCACTATGAGCGACTTGAGGATAGTTTGACCCCTCAAGTTGACCTCCTGCTTGCGTGCATGGAGGCAGTCATACCTGAAAAAGTAGAGGGATGGTTTCGGCATAGTGGGTATTTGTTCTAGTCTACTCTACGCTACCAGGGTTACGTGTACCTCCTGTGCCAGTTTGAAAACCATCACTAGTTTGCATACTTGCATAATATCTCTTAACAAAACGACCCCATTCGAAAATTTGAATCCCGCCTTCTCCCAAATAGATTGGTCAAGACCCTCTGAGGGTAATTCATCACCAAGGTCAAAGCCCATATTAGCAAGGTACCCAGCAATTGAATCACCCAATCCTTGGTCCTGGCACCACTGCAAAACACGCTCATTAGGCTTGACGGAAACCAAGTCTGAGGATGGTTTTGATAGAGCGGTGCTTGCCAGCCCAGCAATACCATCTCTCTTCTTTTGCTTATGACCAATGGTATCTTCAACTTGAAAGAATGTATTTCCGATGAGAGGACACCGAGACGTGGCATTATTTCAGTGCTATAGATCCAGTCAATAATCAAAGATGTTGGTTATTATGGTTAGTAATAGAAGTTGAGAACAAGAGCTTACTATTGCCTGCGCCCACACTCTCAGACGGTTCTCAGTCAGTTCAAAATGCCATCCATTGAGTTTATAGTGGAAGCATCGGATCCCGGGATGATCCAGACAGTTGTCTCTGGAGTACTCTATCTCCAGCTGAGAGATATACGGTGCTAGGATCCCGTCAACACCAACTCGGTCTCCTATGAGAGCATTAAAATCCTTGACTCTAGCCCCTCCGCTTTTCATCTGAGCAGTTTCCAATTTTGGCTGAACTTCACCAGGACTGAGTTTCTAATGCGAAATCATGAGGAACAGGAAAGCTGAACAAATATCTATAAACATACCTCTTGAACCTTCTCCTCTATTTGGCTGACAGCAACTGAAATCTCTACAAATAAACGACCTGATCCATCCCGTTTCTGACTAACAGGGAGCGAATGCATGTCATGAAGAAGACTGGCGAACTGGTCTTCGTCAGTGACAGGAAGGATACACTGCGGGAGCTTCGAATTGCCTCTCATGAAAGCATAACGGAAGCTGTCGGTGTCCAATTTGTCAGAAGCGATCTTGGAAATTTTGGCGATAAGGGCTATGAACTCAGTCCAAGATGCAGTGTCTGACATCTTCTGAGGACCGAGAACCTTCGGAGAAGGCTGGATGACTTTGCTGGTCTTGAGTCGTTTTCCAGGCCGAACCTCAACCGGCTGAGGAATTAAGATGTGTAGATTGACAGTGAGATGTCGGGTCATAGCCTCAGGCTTTCTTGTTGATCCAGGAGGTCGCCCCCTAGGGCGTTTTGATAGACCTATGTGACGCAACGTACAAGAGCACAGATTCAGTACAAGTAGACGGAACGAGGTCAGAAAATGCTACCAGGTGTCTCAGCTCCTTCCTGCTTGATGAACTCTATTTTCACTTCGGCCTCTGGATTGGAGCTCTGAAGCTCAATGATTTCGATATCACTGGACTGGGGCTCATTGTCTGCAGGTTTGATCTTCGCTTTGAGAGAGGGAAGAGACAGCTTGCGCTCAAGCTTAGGCTTCTTCAGCATCTTTTGAAGCGCATGAGAGAAGGGAGGTACTGAATCATCAGAGCTGGGATCTTCATCGACGGATAGAACACCAGAGTTGCGTTTCGAAGGTGTTGCAGTGGGATCACGACTGGGAGACAGAAATGGGTTGAAGTCGTCAGGGATCTGTGAGGCCCTTGTCTGTCCACCCTTTCCAAATGGAGACCAGGAAGAGAATGGCCGGGTTGCTGAGTTATTATTGAGTGTCGATGGAGAATCATGTTGAGAAGAAGCACTGATGTTGAAAGGAGTTTCGTCATCGACTCGGAGCTCTTGAGTTGATTGTGGCTTTGAAGGGGTAATTTCACTTGCAAGAGACTTCAACCGCTGGGCCGGAATGCGCAGGAATAGCTTGGTGGTTGGCACAGAAAGAGTAGAGATGGATTCGCCTGGGAACAAAGCTCAGAGATGGAACTACCAGTCCGAGAATGGCACCGCACCTGCATGGTCATCCAGTTCGTCAACCTCTTCCTCAGACTCTACATTGTCCTCATTCTCGGGTAGATTTGCATGGGATATACGTGCTTTGCATCTGCAAGGCATTCTAATGTGGTTTGGACGAGTTTTGGACAGTATTCACGAGTATTCCGAGCCCAGGAGCGTCACTCTCATATTTTTGATTTAATTGATTTAAATTGATTTATTCTCACGCTTTTGGGCCGCGTCTCAAACATTATGCAAACGGCTGTAGACAGTTTCAGCTAGAAGCAGATATTTTTGAGAATCTGCAAGTCTACTGGTTCTGTTAAATCATTGACCAGTTTAACAGTTATATTAGATCAGATCATACATGTTGGAGAAATATATATGTAAGAAAGTCTTTTGCTAAAATCTATGCCCAAACTATTGTCCTCGTGGTTGTCGGCCGCCAGGTCCGGCTAGTTCAGCTGAGTCTATAAGTGATCCAAGTATTCTAAGATAAAATAGAGTGATCTATGAGTGATCAGTATGATATGAGATTAGAGGATCAATCAGCAATCTGTGTAATGAGATTTTTTTAATGAATTACACTGATTAGGTTCATTCTCTTTCTTTGAATATTGTCCTCGTATGTGCTACACGTAAGTGTTGGCAGTAACAGCTCAGTTCACCAGAAGTCTCGGAGTATGAGACGAGACGGATGGTTCAAGACCAAGATATTATAAGGGAAGAGACAACACTGCAAAAACGGTTCAACGAAATAGGTGACAAGTACATCCAGCGCAAGCAGGCAGAGGATTTGCCCTCAGATTCACCTCGACGTCTCGACTCAGTACCTCAAGAACTCGATGTATCTATGGCCGTGGACTCTTCTGCCCCAGCACCGAAGCTCTCCAGGGAAGAGAGGCAAGCTAGGCTGCAGAACGAGGAGAATCGACTGTTCAACGAGATCGTCAAACGGGATCCGTTAGCCTTGCGTAAGGCAAGAATCGAGCGCCGCCAAGAGCAGGGCAAATCGTATCGGATGTCTGAAGATGAGGATAAGCAATGGGTCATCGACAAGCACAAGAATGCGAGGGGAATGAAGGCTTATGCGGAGGATGGATGGACAATGTGGGAGCTTGATGTAGAGGTCAGTACAGATCTCACTTGAATTACGGTCCTAGCTAAGTTTTGCCTATAGAGGGGTAAAGAAGAACAAGTCTGACAATGGCTTACCAACAGAATGAATGAAGAGCGAGCTATCCTCTTCAATCCATTCACGCGCTCATATGCCCCAAGACACGTCTGGTTTATCTCGCCGAACTACAGCGAGGCATGTATTGCAACGCAGGGCATGGCCCACCTCTTTAATGGTCATAGCCCACGTCGGTTGACCAAAGATCAATGGTATGAAGTGTGGATAGGTCACTGGCAGCATATCGATAAAGTAGAACACCCACCCCCGCTGGCGTGGGGAAAGGTCGATGTCGGTCTCTACAAAGGAGACATCGGTCGGATCCTCAAGGTTCACAAAGCACTCAGGGAGGTAGACGTTGCAGTTGTACCGCGTCTACCGCCATCGCCAAAGTCAGGTTCCCAATCTCAACAAGTACTGGACTTTTCCCCCATGTCCGAGCCACCGAAGAAATCAAGACGCTCAGGACAGGATGAATCCTCCTCCCATCCCCCACAGCGACCCTTTAATCTTGCCGCATTGAAGAAATCATGGACCAATCTGTCTATTCAGGAAGAGGTCTACCATATCAATGGGACGTGCAAAGTTCCAGTCCCCTCCAGTGGGGATTGTGCCTACCAGGAAATCACCGTTCCAGAGGCGAAGTGCCACATCGTCAATGGGCACAAATTCTTCGGCATCCACCATATACTTCGTCTGGAATATGATGCTATCAAGCTTGGAGTTCCTACAGCCCAAGAGATGACATGATGGGATCCAAATTGCAAGATAGATGCCCTCAATGAACGCCAAAACAGGTCGACAAGTGCAATATCCTCCGGTTAGAGTGTCACTCTGATGCAGGGTGACTTTCTTGGTATTTCAGGCACAGTCGTCCATGCAGAAGATGATCTAGAGGTCCTTCTTTGGACTGACGAGGAGATCAAGGTTACGGTTGGGCACTCCAAAGTTCGGGCCACGTTCAAAGTGGGAGATTTGGTAGAAGTCAAGCAGGACCCAGAGAGGAACTTCAAAAATAGTTTCGCTCTCGCATTTCGTGGGGAGAGTACATTCGTCGGGCAGAAAGCTTTCGTTACCGAAGTTCGGGAGGATTTCTCAGTACAGCTCGCTATCTGGAAGCAAGGAAGATCGTTTCTCAAGATGTTTCCACCCATCGGGCTTCGCCGCGTATTCACAACGAACGCAGTAGCCCCTCTTCACGTTGGGGAGCAGGTGCTGATAACCATGGTAGGCCCTTACCGTGATTGGAGGGGTTTGGTGACTCGAGTGGATAGGTTTGGTCAGGTGGAAGTAAAACTAACGGACACCAGTGCTATCAGGACTTCTAGCCTGGAGGTCATGGCGACAGACATAGATCTCTGCACATCAGAAGACGGTGGGATTTTCACTACGGTCACAGAGTCAAGGGCCAACGAGGAGTACCTTCCTCAAGAAGGCTTCTCCGTCCATGCCAACCCACTGGCGGCTCCTCAATGGGCTGCTCCCGCTACACGCGAGCTCACAATAGACAAGACGGAACGTGAACAGTACATCGGGAGGCTTGTACATGTGAAGGGCCGGGTAGATGATACCACCCAGTATGGTGTGAAGGTTTCCCAGACTGCTGCTTTCAAGATGAAGAATGGGCAAATCAAGCAACTGAACTCTGATGGCCGAACAGTCCAAGTCTTGCTCGATGACGGCAGTGTCCACAACATCCCTTGGGCAAATCTCAATTTTGGGTATGTATCATACTCAGTTTTCTTAATTCGGTCATTGATTATCCTTTTACAGCTCCTACGGAGATCTGCAACCTCATCCAAAGTCCCCAAGGCAGCAGTCCCGATTGTTCCCTCCGAAGCCTCCAAGAGAACCTGTCTCCTTGCGAGCTGAGCCAATGCGTGGTGAGGTTAGCTCAGGCAGTCGAACGCCCATCCGCTTTGACCCATCACTTCAGGATTGGGGTGCAACGCCTCTACAACCAGACGCCGGTTCGAAAACACCTATCCGGTTTGATCCTTCTCTTGAAAACTGGGGTGCAACTCCACTCCGCCCAGAAGGTGGATCCAGTACACCAATTCACATAGATCCATCTCTTGGTGACTGGGGGCTGACTCCGGAAGAAGTGGAGGAGCGTGTTCGATCTTCATTGCGAGAGCATAATTTCAACACCGCAGCGGCTGGAATTCAAGACGTCGGCGAGCCGTCTCCATCCACTCCTTGGAAGACCACCTGTGGCGATGGTTTGGAGTGGGGAGGCTCAATCCCCTCTGGCTCATCCTCAGGGAACAGCCGGCTTCCAGAGTCTTTGCCCAAGCTATGGGATTCGGAGCATGATGGTGGTAAGTGGCTCCTCTGTTCTGTTTCCAGACATACTCACTAGCTTCCCATCTAGGTCCACTTCAGAAGTTCCTGCAAGAGAATTCATTCGATGCCAAGGGCAATGAATCAAATCCCGGGTTATTCTATCTCAAGAAGTTGCTAGTGCAAGTCGTGAAGAATAGTGGTCTCGTTCAACTACCGGACGGCAAGTACGAGGATTTGTGTGGACAAGTCGGTGTCCTGCTCTCCTACAATGAGATGCTCACCACGTTCACAGTTCAATTTGACCCCATCGTATATTGTGGGCCCAAGATCTCTTGGAAGAACAAATTCACAGGAAAGATAGACTTAGCAATGGGGCAAGTCGATCGGTTAAGACCACTAGCCGCAACAAACTTCGTGGTAATGAACTCGAACCGCACCAAGATGGGCTGGATGGCGTGCAGGAACAAGAAGTGTACCGCAGTTACAAAAAGAGGTGACGATAAGTTGGTGGAGCGCATGGCTTGGAGGAAAACCTACAAGGAAGCGGAACAGTACTGGTGGGCCATCATTGGAAAAGGACCAGAGGACGAAGAGCAATCCGGTAAGTCCAAACAAACAGATGCTTTGTCCTGATATCTCAAATACTGTACAGGTTCTTAGAGACAAATTCACTGCTTCACCCAGCCACATCTGTTTCCTTTCTGACTACTCTTGGACTTCCACTTGCTTTCAACTGGGATCTTGGTTAATATTTACACTCATCTGTTGTCTCATTATCGGCATTAGCAATGCATTTTGTACAAGTTCAACTTAGAGCACTTAGAATTCATGTTTGATTGCATCACATTTGAGCGCTAAAGATTAAGTTGCCGGACCAATCAGAAAGCTGCAATCTTGGATTTGATGGTCTGAACGCCGGGGAAATGGGACATAAGAACGAGTCCTATTGTCCTCGTAAAGCGCAAGACACACAGACAGAAACGACACAAGATAGTCCCTGGGCACTGTCTTGTGTTGTTTTTGTATGTTTGGGCTGCCGAGCTCATCCCTGAGGCCACATGCGTGGCCACCACCACTTTCTGCCACCAGCCGCCACCACTCACCACCAACCACCGCCACCACTCTGCTAGGGACCACCCCCAGCACCCTCCACCTTTCAACACAACTGGGGACGACACAGGGGCACCCCCCTGTGTTGTTTCCAGCGCATTTCGCTGCCGAACGAGCGCCGAGGGACGAGCACAAGGCTCGTCCCCTCCTCAACCACCACCTGCCACCACCACCTATGTCCAACCACACGGGGCACCAATCACATCGCAGAGCACCAAGAGCAGGGCCAGAGAGGACACCAGAGAGTGCTCCGGCGCTCCCTGGTAGGATATACATTGGGTTGGGTGACGAGGGAGTCGCCCAGGCACCAGGTAGGCACCCCCACCTCTTCCCTCCCTCCACCACAACACCACCACCCACGGCCCGTAGGTTCAAACGTCACAAGGAGGTGCTTCGGCACCCCCTTGTCTTGTTCGGGACTCGTTCGTTCATCAAACGAGGCCCCAGGGGCGAGCACAGTGCTCGCCCCATCACTTTACCGCCCACCACCTCCTCACCACCACCACCACCACTCATCCACACCCACAGGCACCACCACCATCACCCTCAAGTCAGACGGATGGACACTAGGGAGTGCTGCGGCACTCCCTAGTAGGATGTATTGTTTAGTGGGCGACGCAGGAGTCGCCCAGGGAAACAGTAAGTCCCCCCTCCTGTTGGCCCACCCCCACCACATATGCTGCGACCCTACGTTCTCGTTCCCGAGAGGTGTGCAGGTAACGCTGCTGGTTTTTACATGAAAACAAAGATATTTCCACTCTAGACTGATGCATCAGAAGAGTGTTTTTCCCAAGGGTGGATTTGTCTGCTACGTGTCGCAGAAGAGGGTCGCAGAGGGTAGGTCGCATCAAATCACAATCTAAATAGGAGTGTCGTATGTGATGGGATCTTGATGACCATCATTGAGATCAGCTGAGGTGATCAAAATTGATTGATACAGATCAAAAAGAATTTCTGAGACACGACGATAAAAATTTCAAAATTGAGATTAGAGTACCAGTTTGTCGCAATTGTTTTTCTGATCATGATCCTATCAATCATTTTGATCAGATCATTGATTAGATTAGTGATTAGATTAATTTTTCATTTGATCAGCAAATGAAATAGTTTAAAATAGGTTTAGGGGGTTTTCTGGGGCTGGGAATTCAATGGTGATGTTCATTTTTTGATCTGATGCATCATTGATGGGATCAATCAATTTTGATCGGAATTTTAATTAAAATTTAAATAGTATATAGGGGTTTTTGAGGGTCAGGAATCCAATGAAATGATTTATTTTAGCTAATTATTAATAGATCAATTAGATCAATGATTAAAGATTAGATAGCAGATAAGGATTGGATCAAAATTGATCAGATAATGATTTGACCAGGTACCATAGGGTTTTCAGGGTCCAGGAATCTAATGGTAAGCACCGATTTTAGATCTGATCAATAGATCAGATACAATCAACAGATCAATATTTGATTATTGATAATCTAGATATTAGAATAGGCTAGATAATGATTTGAACAGGTACTATATAGTTTTCATAGGCTGGGAATCTGATGGTGAACTCTGATTTTAGCTCTGATTGCTAGATCACTGCTGATCAGCATATTGATTGCACTGATTGTTGATTTTGATAGAATTGACAGCTCTGATAATGATTTCAAATATGTCTATAGGGTTTTCAGATACTGGGAATCCAGTGGTGAGCTCCGATTTCAGCTCCAATCGACAGATCACTGTCAATCAGTAGATCAATATGTACAGATCAGATCAATTGCTGATTACTTGGGATCTAGACTGTAATCAATGATGTCCTGCTGCGAGTATATGCATAGGCTACCTGCCAACATACTCCAGCCGTGCCACATTGATGGGATCAATTGTTTTCATTAAAAATAGAAATGATCAAAACAGCAAAATCAGTGCTGTCAAGCAGCTGATTAGGAATGAATGGGTTGATGGTGTTTCTCTCCAATTCCACACTCCCCCTGATCCTATCTGTGAGCCTTGCTTTGTTGGCAAGCTCAATGCTCTCCCCTTTCATCCAACTGGCAACAAGAAGGCCAACAAGCTGGAACTGGTTCACATGGACTTGCATGAGCTGCCATGTCGTTCTAGAGAAGGCTACAGGTACTGGATAGTGTTTGTAGATGATGCCACATCCTACAGAGCTGTCCGCTTCTTGAAAACCAAGGGAGAAGCATTCCAAGCCTTTCAGTTGTACAAGGCTTGGACAGAGAATCAGACTGGACTCAAAATCAAATCTGTTCAGGATGACAAGGGAGGTGAATTCATGTCTAATGCATTCAAAGCATTCCTTGCAGAGGAGGGAATAGAGTCTAGACACTCTACACGGAACAGGCCTCAACAGAATGGTACAGCAGAGCGAGCCAACAGGACCATGGAAGAGCATTGTACAGCTATGCTCTCTGAGGCCAACTTGCCTCAGTCCTTCCTTCCAGATGCAGTGACTGCCTATCTCCGTGTCTGGAACATGTGTCCTTCATCAGCTACACCTCACACCACTCCCTACCGCCTCTGGCATGGCAAGAATCCTGATGCTTCTATGCTCAGGGTGTTTGGTTGCACTGCCTATGTTCACATTCAAAAGGACAAACGGTCTGGGATTGGAGCTCACTCTAAGAGGTGCCTGTTCATTGGGTATCCTCTTGGCTATAAGGCCTGGACTTTCTATGATCCAATTGGGAAGAAAGCCATCATCTGTGAGAGGGCAGAGTTTGATGAGCGGTACTTTCCTGGGTTAAAGAAACTTCCAGATGCACCTTTGCCACCTTCTGTACCTCAAGTTCATGTAGAGGTGCTAGATGAAGGGGGTGATGTTCAAAATCCTCCAGCACCTCTACCTGATGTACCAGCACCACCTCTGGCCAATGTTGATGTACCAGAGCCAGTACCACAAGCTGAGACTCCACCACCTTCACCACGTCACAGTCCAGCTCCTCAACCTCGTACACCTTCACCACCACCTCGTAATCCTTCACCTCCTATTCCACCTCGCTCTCCACTCCGTCCACACTCACCACCTCTTGCTCCTCCCACTCCACCTTTAGCTGCTAGACGTCCTGCTCGTGCTAGACGAGCTCCACAAGAGTGGGACACTAGACGGTTTCCTACAGAGGCCTTTGAGGCTGAGAGGAATGTAGCACCAGCTGAACCTGATGAATGTGAAGATGAAGTAGCTGACCAGGTTGCTGATGGTGTGCAATCTGATGAAGCCACAGACTCTGATGATGAATTGGCCATGTTGGTTGCTCATGCTGCAAGCACTCTCCCTGCTGGTCATAGAGAACCTCGTAATGTCAAAGAGGCACTTGCTAGGATGGATTCACATTTGTGGAAAGAGGCTATGGATGAGGAGATCAGACAGCACTTGGGCAACATGACTTGGGAGGTTGTCAAGATTCCTAATGATGCCAAAGTCATAGGTTCTGGTTGGGTATTCAAAGTCAAAACCAATCCAGATGGCACCATTGAGAGATACAAGGCAAGGTTGGTGGCCAAGGGCTATTCACAACGCCCTGGTTATGACTATGTTGAGGTGTTTGCTCCTACCTATCGCCTCTCTTCACTCAGGATGATTGTAGCGTTGTGTGCTCTCAAGGGTCTTCATCTGAGGTCTGTGGATATATCCCAGGCTTTCACCAATGGAGATCTTGAGGAGACCATATACATGCGTCAGCCTGAGGGTTATGAGGTGAATGGCAAGGAATTCTGCTGCAGGCTTAAGAAATCACTGTATGGGCTTAAGCAGGCTGCCAGGTGCTGGAATCTCAAGCTTCATCAGGCATTCAAGTCAATGGGCTTTGAGAGAATAGAGTCAGATCGCTCTGTATACATCTTCACTCGAGGGGGTGTCAAGGTGATTGCTCCTGTCTACATTGACGACATCACCTTTGCCTCTTCAGACACAGCAGCATTAGACAAGGTGGTTAAGGAACTCAGTGGGCACTTCAAGCTCAGAGATCTTGGTGAGGCATCTTATCTACTAGGTGTTGAGATTACTCGTGATTGGCAGAAGGGCACTGTGTCACTCTGTCAGCACAAGTACATCTTGGACCTCTTACAACGGTTTGGCATGGAGGACTGTAACACAGCTGACACTCCTGTGGTTGAGGGGGTGGCCCTTACCAAGGAGATGTGTTCACAGACTGAAAAAGACCGCACCTTCATGGCAGACAAGCCTTACAGAGAGGTAGTTGGGGCAGTCAACTACTTGGCTACCATGACTCGTCCTGACATCTCCTTCACTGTGGGTCTTCTTGCTAGATTCTCT
>NIBX01000160.1:0-22616 GCA_002718315.1 Agaricales sp. HM26-F1
TTGCGGCTGCGCTAGGTCTGCTTCTCGCCTTGTTCATTGAGAAGCTCGGCTTCAACAACTTTTCTGTCTTCCAACTAGACTAGATCCTCGGTTCTTCATGTATCGGCTTTGAATCGAGGCGTTTCTTTCATTCTCAGACTCGGACTCGATTTTGGCTATGTTTTCAGTCTATCTGGCTTCCTTTCGTCACCAACCCCCTCTTTACTCTCTCTGTTCAAGTTTGATCTTCTCATCTACGGCTTCATCTTGTATGTACTGACTTTGTATCTGCTTCGTAGTACGTGCATGAATCATACGTCAAATCTCAGGCTGGCTTGACTTATTTTTCGTCCAAAATCGCGAGTCTGACCTGGATTCGCCGTCGTTACCACGGGCAGATACAACCTACATAGTTGAATGAACGGGTACGACCATCGCTCACCCGTCACTCGAGGTGCTGCGTTAACTTGCCAAACGAGATGTTTGGAGCTCCTTCTTCCGATTTCTGATATCGCGTTACGCTCAAAAATCGTCTAGCTGAGACTGCTGGGCTCTTAGTCTTTAACCTGGCTAGCATCCGGGTCCCTCAGAAACCCGGCGGCGAACCCCAATCTCTTCTCGGATATCTCGTGGCTGCACTGACGCACTCTCGGGCTGGTTGATACTAGTCTTTACGTGTCTAATACCAGGTTGCTGTACTCCTGATTCGAGGTCAAGATGCATCTAGCACTCAAGCTAGATGAAGTTTTGGTACTACTCGCTGGATGTGGGCATGGCTTCATCCGGCGGTCTTCTATTTACCATTCCCTACGGGTCACTTTGATCTACTCCCTCGTCTGAACCACCTCGTCGCTCTTGCTAAAAGGGTATTCTGGACGAAGGAACGTACAGGATTGATAGACAAGACGGTGACCACCTTCACTCGTCAGCGGCTACTAGATCCTTTCTTTCTTCATCGTGTTTTCTGACAATCGTTCCATAGATTGCTTCTTGAAATGTGCGTTTCTTCCCCGGTTCTTTCTCTCTCATATCGCCCATCGTTTAGGTCATGGTCTAGCGACGTCCACCGTTTCTTCGTAGCTTTCTTGCGTAGTCATCGGATTCATGGCTTTCTTCTTAGCCGTCTGTGCCTTTCCCCTTGCTTGTCTTCTGAGTCTCGTCTTCTGAAGAAACTTAGGTACGATTCATGGCGTTTTCTAGAATTTGACCCGGCGTCTAGCCCAGTTTTCGTGTATAGCTTGGGTATAATTTCGCAATAGATTATTCATGGTGGTGACGAACTACTACGTTGGACAACTAAGGATCGAGTCATGTACATCAGGTGAACTGGGATCTATCGAAGAGGTCGTCCCACTCGGCTGTCACATCCCCCTCAGGTTGTACCCCAGCTTTCTCCAGCAAGGTGACAGCAAGCCAGTTCTTCACTGGACGCGTACGGAGGTTTTTGGTGCAGGAGGGACAGTGATACCTGAGAGGATGAGCCTCACGCCAGCGAGCGGATTTTTGACGCCATTTGCTTCGTTCACGAGAGTAAGATTTAACTAGACACGAGCCGCAGTAAGAATGACCGCATCGAGTCCTAAATTCCCCAGGAGACTTATTAGCCTGCAGCAGACAGCGACGGATGAGGTGCTCTGGTCGACTCACATCATGTAAACCCGGTGCCGAACGACCGTAGACCTGTTAGCGACACACATGGGGCACCGGAGAGCTTGCAAGACAGGAGCAGAATCCTGATGGGGTAAAATCAAGACGACGCAGGAATGAGCAAAGTCAAAGGGTTCGTTACAGTCGTGCCTCCGCTAACCGGGATTAGGACAACAGCCATTGTTTCGGCCTCCACCGTCTTAGTGAAGACTCAGCTAGGGGTTATGGTAAGGGGAAAAACAGAAACTCGTACGAGGCATTCATTCTGGTCGGCTTCCTGGGCTACACGCTCCTTGATCTCTGCACACCGTCTGATGATATCAGCCTTGTCCTGATAGAAAGGCAAGCGGAAGTGGATTAGGACCCGGAGAGCGCAGCAAGGTTGGAGCGTCACTCACTGTTTCGGATTTCTGAAGGGCCTTGAGAAGACGATCGCGCTCCCTGGTCTTCTCGGCGAGGGTCACCTGTCCGTTAAAGAGGTTTAGTGGCTGAAACTGTTCTCACCTCTGACGCCCATCGTCGCGGAGTGAGTAGCGTTAGTACGCACCATTGAGGCGTCAGGCTCAGCTCCAGGAGAGTCGCTTTCGGTGAGTTCATGTACCCCTCGTCCATCTTGCTCTATAGTAAGGTCCACGTAGACGCGCATATAGTCTGTGTCTTATGAGGTAGTATAGTCTATGAGCACGAATGTTGTGGCTTATATATACCCGGCAGTCGTTGACAAAAGACCAAGATGCCAAAGACACTGCCGCCAAAAGACCCTTGAATGCGACAAAGGTAATCCGATCGTTTATGATCGTACATGCAAAGACCTTCTTACACACTGTCACACTGTTCGGTCTATCGTATGATGCAGTGACAAGTGGCTATCGTGCAAGCGGGCGAGAAAGACAGTTGGTATGCTTTGTATACCATGAGATCTCAGAAGGGAATAGACGGGTCACATACTTGTTTGTAACACACCAAACGACGGACTTAACTTTCATTGTAGTGTACTAACACCAATCTTCCCCAGTGTATTTGCTCCCTTTCAAGTTTCTCGCCTACTTATATTCCTGCATACAACATCCGCGTAGATATTTTCCAAGGCCCATAAGGCCACTGCGTCTTAGCTCATGTATGTAGCTTGTAGCGGTATACAAATTGAGAATATAAAATAAATAAATAAAAAAGACGGGTCACATGACCCGTCGGAAGTTTGACAGGTCTTGCCTTGTGTCCAGTTCGGACAACTTGTCAACGTTCAACAACCATCACCTGGATCGTCTAACTAACGACGATGAGCGTATCCCGTATTCACTGCTGCGCCTCTTCATCATCAAGTGAACAATGATTCCAATTTGCACGAG
Organism: Agaricales sp. HM26-F1; assembly: GCA_002718315.1. Taxonomy (NCBI): domain Eukaryota; kingdom Fungi; phylum Basidiomycota; class Agaricomycetes; order Agaricales; species Agaricales sp. HM26-F1. Next base: position 2,976 of record NIBX01000160.1, read on the forward strand.
CTAGTTCCTCACTTAAACAGCTCGGGCACTAGAGACCACCGTCTAGATCTGTCACTCCTTCCGCGTTACCTATGGAAACTGACCTCTGGAGTGAAGGTGCTGCTCGACACACATATCAGACTCGACCGAATGATCTTGTCAAGAGGGTCACCACAGCCTTTGCATGATCCTGGTTCGCAGAACGGATCGCTTGTAAGGAGGAGGAAAGCTAGCAATATCTGCGCGTGAGTTCAATCGACACATTCTTGCGAAATCTCAATTGTCTCATCCAGGTTTTGCAGTGCAGGGAGCTGACTTCATCAGCCGTCATGCATAATCCAAACCGAATGCAGGCCACCTCTAGCTTCGTTGTCCTCTGGCTGGCTAGGAGGCATCTTCTCCATCAGGGTTGGTAACTTCCTCACTCTCACTTACCTTCTTCTGCCTGATATTTTTTGACAGAAACCAGTGTGATCAGCACATCACTCATCTTCCTGGGTTAGTTGATATCCGGATATCCATCCACTCCGAAAGTTCGGGAGAATCTCGCCCATGGTAGGCCCTCAGTATGTCTGGGAATTATTTTGCTCTGCAAAACTGACAAATCCTCTCAGTAAACTCCTTGCCGTGGTTTGATCCTTACGGCCTACTGCCCGTTCCCCTTATTGCCTAGGGTTCGCAGAACGTATTCCTCGTGCGGGTAGGAGCTACATCTTGGTTCATCATACTCGTCCAGTTTCGCTTTGCCCTACGCCGCCTGATGGTGACCACTCTGCTTCCAGTTTGGCCCGAGGTGCGTGGCTCACTGCTCGTGCCTCACCCTTTCTTCAAGCGACCCTTGAATAGGCATCCGACCTCCAATCTCACACATAGCATGTATCCGGCCATGGTCATCTGCTGCTGACTTTCCTCCGTCGTATTGTTGAACAGGGTTCGCTCTTCCTCCACTTGCCCTATCCTCTCAAACCTGATTTTTTGTCAGGGATCAATACCCATCCAAGCCGCCCGCCCAGCTACGGTACCCCGTGTCTCAAACCTCTCTGTCTTCATAGTAAGTCTGGTTTAGTGCTCTCTCCTTTCCCCGACGCTCTCTGGTCCTAAATGACATCAATTTGCTGGATAGTGCACGGTCTGATCTCTCAAGTCGCAGCGTCGCCTTGGGTATTACCCACCACTACAATTTCTAATCCCTACCCTTTCGGCAGGTGAACTTCTGCCCTAGCGCCCACCTCAACATGCGGTGCAGTGTCACTTGTGATGATTATTTTATAAACACGTAGGTATATCTCTATTCTCAGGGTTCGTCGTCCGCTTCTCTTGTACTATTACACTCCAAGCTGACCTTGCGTGCAGGGGACTCGTTCTATTCGTGAGAAATCCAGTCTCGTCAGCCCACACCTGTAGCCGACGTCTTTATAGTGGTCCCTCATTTCTCCTGCAGCCAAGGAGAGGGTTACCGGACAGATTGACTCCGCTGAGGAGCAAGGTTGAACCATCCATCTTGACAGACGTGGTATTTTCGTCCCAGGGTATCCAGACGTCAACTTTGTCCGCCCGACTAATTATCGAGGCTAACACCGAGATGAGATATTACCTGTATGTGTTCCTAGTTCTCGCTCTCATCCTGTACTCATTCCTTGAAGGGAGGAGATCTTCGACCCCGTCCTTATTGTGACCAAGGCTGATACCCTCAACGCCGCCATCGAGATCATCAGCAAGAACACATACGGTAACGTCTGTTGTCCATTTCTCTTACCTCGTTCTCTTTGAAGCTGATCTTTTCTCCAGTGATCCCATCTTCTGGCTGCTGACCTCTCATCTGGTTATCTAATTCGATGCGTGGTGCTGCCTCCGTCATGGCGGCTCGCCCATATCTTGCTACGGTTCAGCCTGGTGACTAGCATCCCTTTCTGAGGCCCCTTGTTCTGTTACAACTGGGCCTCGCCGGCTTAATGCGCAACGGAAGACTGCTCATGGAAGGATTTATCGTCCCCTCCTACGGCAAGATGGACCCCATGAACGATCTGCAGTTGTTAGTGTCCTACTTCTCAGCAATTCTCGTCCTTGACCCCCCCCCACAGATCCGTTCCGCACTAGCCCACCCCGATCTAGTCTGTTCAACGGGGCGCGAAAAGAGTCTATTTTCAGTGACTGCGCCACTCTCTTGCCAAGGTTCGCCTTCGACTGTGAGGATTAATTTTTCCGCTACTCCTCGTTCACACCGCCTCACTTCACGTTCTTTAGAGCCGCCTACTTGGAAGCACGGTCGACATCCCTAGCACCTACTTGCTGTCCGTCGCTCCGGTCACGCTCGATCTCTGCTTCCTACCTCACCTTCAGTCCTCTACGCACGGGTATCCTGTTCGACGTACGGTGCGTGCAACTACTCAGCGGGCAGTCCTACCAGTCTCCTACCGCATATTCTCTCACAGGAAACCGGCTTAGCGCCATCAATAAAGAAGTGTCAACAGACCTCTGGTAATCCCTAGGGTGTAGCCTATCTTCTAATGTACGTTTGCTCCCTTTCACCACCTCTGTACACTGATCTTGATTCCGTACCCTGCCCAGCAATCCAAGCGAGCTGCTCACCCTCACTCGCCATCTCGCCCTTCGGTTCGTTGCCCCCTCCTCGTCGCAATATTGTTAAGGCTGATTTTTATTATTATTCAGAGGGCCAACTCAGTCCGATGCAGTGAGACCTTGCCCCTTCCTTTCCCCTTCCTCCCTCTCCGAAGGTGGTCTCCTGTCCTCAGATAGTATTTCACTCGCAACAACTCCCTCCCCTTTTTTTTCCAGCTGGGCCGCTGCGCCTCATTTCTCCGAGTCACCTTCGTCAAAACGATCTGTTCCCCACTCACCTTACCCTACATTCTTCTGAGATTTTCATCTTCAAGGTTATGATATTTGCCACCAGAGTGTTGAGCGAATGTCCTGGATGTTCCAACATGGCCACAGCACCCGCCACCTTCTCCACCGCTTCCTACTCACAAGGACATCCACCGTCTTTGACGTGGCCAGTGAACCAGCCTCCACCGTACTCAGGTCCTCCACTGTACTCAGGTCCTCCACCGTACTCAGGTCCTCCACCGTACTCAGGTCCTCCACCGTACTCAGGTCCTCCACCGTACTCAGGTCCTCCACCGTACTCAGGTCCTCCACCGTACTCAGGTCCTCCACCGTACTCAGGTCCTCCACCGTACCCAGGTCCTCCACCGTACTCAGGTCCTCCACCGTACTCAGGTCCTCCACCGTACTCAGGTCCTCCACCGTACTCAGGTCCTCCACCGTACCCAGGTCCTCCACCGTACTCAGGTCCTCCACCGTACTCAGGTCCTCCACCGTACTCAGGTCCTCCACCGTACTCAGGTCCTCCACCGTACCCAGGTCCTCCACTGTACTCAGGTCCTCCACTGGTACCACCTAGTGCTGAATACCTGGCTAGTAAACTGTCGGATAATCCGTTGTCTACATGACATGGTACCACGGTATGTGGATATCTCTCTTTGTTTCGACGCTCCTTTTTATTTTATTTTATTTTTATTACCTCTCCTTGCCCGTTCGTCTTGTACCTATCATACTGCGTCAATCTCTCACACTTACTTTCTCTTTGTATCAGTGAACAAGTTTCGGCACGCCAGCTGAGGGTGCTCCGGAACACACACAATAAATATGGAACCCCGTATCCTTGTCAAAGGAAGACGACGACAGCGGTTTCATGGATCATTTAGACAACCGGCACTGCAAAGTCAGGATCGCTCCGTCGCCCGCTGACGGTCGGCGGCTGTTGAACGCTGGGAATGGTGTGGGTCGATAGAATACGAATGGGAGGTTCTCGTCCACCCCCAGCGGAGAGGTCCAGGTGCAGAGGCATGCAGAGATTTACGGCTAATCCTAGCCCCAGTCCTCCTCTCACTCTCGTTATGCCCAGGCGCTGGCACAACCTCAAATCCAGCATCGCCTCAATCCATATACGAATCAACTGCCGCAACGACAACAATTGGGGTCATCTAACTCCAGTAACTCGTTCACCGCTACAGTGACGCAAGCGCAGCCGTCAAGGCACCATTCTGCCCCAGCCATCTATGCCGATGGGCCATCGTCAGGCAATCGCAGTGGTTCCAGCTCACAGTCCCGCTCCCACTCCCAGCCGCAGCCTCAGGGTTCCAATCAGGAACAGTCGCACCAGTCGATGCCCCTGCTCGCGTCCTCCGAGCACGAAGGGTTCCTCAGTTGACAAGCCTTCCAGCCAACGTTCTCCCCTAAGATCGTTCGGGCGCCTGACTACTATCGATCTTCCTCTGCGATGTCCACCAGCGATACTCCTGGATCTGGACTCCCCGCCTTATCACTGCCTCCTTTCACAGACGGGAGAGACTGAGAAAGGGATAGGGATAGATACCTTTTTCTGCGTCTAACGCCATGAACGACTATCCAAACGCCACGCCAGATCCTCCACACTCCAAAAGCAGGCGCTCCTCCTCCTCAGGCACCAGATCCGGCTCATCCTCTTCTGGCTCGGAATCAGTTCTCTTCTCAACGGCAGGTTCAGGCTCATATACCCCTGCATCGGGATCATTCTCAAGATCGACTTCAAAGACAGGGACAGCGATCGCGGCGGTGATGTCGTGAGTGCTGCAGCTTATTTTGACGGGGCTGGGTCCACAGAGGAACCTGGACAGATCAACACTTCGAGCGGCACGACAGCGGGGGGCGCAAGTTAGTAGCAGCAATAGGAAACCGAGACGAAATTATACCATGCAGCCATCGAGTTCCTTGAGCTCCATACCCGGAAACTGGGCTCTCGAGCGATACGAATGGTGGGCATCGTTAGCCAGTGAATATCTACGCTGATGCGCCATCTCGCGGTCAGGAGGAGAGGGAGCGAGAGAACACGAGGGAGGTCAGGTCCACAGAGCCGTCGATGGCTAGGGGTGCTTCTCCCTACCGTATCTCTCCCAACCGGTCTAGTGGCCACCATGGAGAGGACCCGTATCTCAACGGCAGCGAAGCTTTGCATCCCTCTGGAACCGGGAACGGTGTCTACCTCAACGCCAACTACAGCCACACACCAAACACTGGTAGTCGGAGCAGTTCCAGCTCGACACGCTCCTCGATGCACTCGCACTCGCACCTCGTCCTCCTCGCCTTACTCTTATTACTCGTCTTCCCCCCATTCTCGAGGCTAATCGCGCTCTAGATCCCAGTCTTGTAATCAAGGACAGAATGTAAAGGGATCAAGTGCGGTGGGATACATGCCTCAACCCGGCGATTATCCAGGATCCAGGTCGAGGTCAAGACCCCGCATCCAAACGGTGGCACCAGGACGATGCCATACTCCCACAACCGTCTCCCTCATCCACTAATCGAATTCTCCTATCCTACCAACAACCCTCATATCCCTGGTAACAGCAACTACACCACCACCTCGTCCCCACCAGCACAGCAAGTCTCCTTCGGGGTACGCTTCTTACGCTGCCTCTCCCACGCCTGCTCCACCGGCGTCAGGCCCTCATCGTCGTGTTCGGGTCGTGTTCTGGAATTAACGCGGAGATCATCTATCAGCCCAGGGAACCATCGTTCATGCTCCCAGGCGTGCAGAGTGTCTTCACGAGTCGAGTGGCTATCCGAAAAAAGGGAGATCAAGGAAAGCCATCTGGGAGCGTGAGTAGTAGTCTCTTTTCCCGTTTACACGTATGTTGATGATTGTTTCTCTTGGGTTTAGTACGTCCTGTATTGAAATTTAAATATCTCGATGCCGAGTATCTCCTCCACTATGGACAATGGAATGGGGGATACCAGGAACGAGCACTAACCGTCAGTGCTGCATAAGAGTACCTCCTGTTGTCCTTCATCCTGCCTTTCGTCCACCTCCGTTCCAGTTGTTCTGTCCTTCCTGTACCTCGTTATCGCCAAAAATCAGCCCTGCATGCTTCAAGCAGGCGAACTCAGAGGATCCCTATCAGGTATAGGCATCCTCTGCAGCCACTTATCTCAAGGATGCTCTCGTTTTGCGCATCCCTCACGTGTGGGCCTCTCTGGCTGGCCACAAAATTAGACTTGCTCAGTCACAACGGCCTCGGAGACGCTTTTACTCACTGTTTTGCTGACTCGAGGAAGACGATGAACAATGGGTTCACGTTCTCCCACGGAGTGGTACCTGAACGATCCTTCTTCGGCTGAAGTATATATTTTTTGATCTCGTCTCATTAGATGTGTATGTTCTTTTTCTCATGGGTGTCATTGACCCCGACTTCTTTCTTATCTTCTACTGATCCTTCTTCTCTGAATACTGATATTCCTTGTATCTACCTTCCCCTTCTCACGCATGTCCACACCGCGTTTCCTTCCTCTCCAGCCTTAGTCCGCGCCTTGCCATACATGTGAAGACGTTTCTTCATCTGTAGTAGAATCCAACCCCTGTCCGTCGCTCTTCAAGTTCAATGCCCATCACTAATATATATCTTGATCCTCTGCTCCCTATCCACAGTGCTCTCTTCACAGGAGCTTTCGAGGGTAGAGGGAAGGTACATTGCAAAACGTACTACAACGGACTGGTAATCTTCCCAATGTCCCTCTAATACAACCTTCTTCATTGTGGTCCGTTGCTATTTTTCCTGCATCCCGACCCTCACAGCTGATTTTCGTGATAGGAATATCATGAACGCAAGATTATGAGTTCTACTCACTAATAAATCTCACGCCTCCACCCTCCCAGGGGACTTCTGAACCGAGCTTTCTCTTGTACCCCAATCTGACGCACACTCGCAAGTGTCGTTTACTCAATCACGTTGTGGCGGGCTAGCCCATTGCACTCTTTCACTTCGGTCAACCCACCCGCCCCCCATCCCCCCCTGGGAGCTCCCGGTCCTAGCTGAATAATTGCGGAACACTAGTCAACGTCAATTCTCTCTCATTCTCGGCAGGCTTCACGCCCTCCTGTATTAAAAGGGTGCGACCCACCGTCGTCAAGCTGTTGTATACCATCCCAAAGTCACACATAGGGCTGTTCGCAATAAGTAACGTACTGACACTACTCTTCTATAAAACGCAAGTTTATTATCTTTGTTCTTTCTACCAAACTCTGATAGGTTTCGTGGAAACTAGGAGTATCTATTCGGTGCAATCTAGTTGATAGTTCTTATATCTGCGGATCGAGGACAAGTTAGCAAAAACTGAGCAAGGAACCGAAAGGAAAGCGGAGCCAGGAATACATTACCCTTTGGGATCCGCTCAGCGGTCGGCTCATCGAGCCCGGCCTTCTCAACACTGAAAATCTTGAGGGCGCAGTCCTCCTTGGAGGCGAAGGGTGACATTCTCTCTTTGAAACGTTTGCGCTCCGTCATGATGCGCCTCAGCGTCGATGCTCCGACCGCCCTACGGGCCTCTCCCCACTTAACATCGTCTCCGTCAGCGATCAGACTCAGATAGCCAGAAGTCACCCAATCTGAACGGTTCCATCGTCGTCCGTACTGGACACGCAACGCAGCATTCTCCCTGGGAACCATCTCATTGATAGCCACGCATGCGAGGTATAGAGTCCTGGGCATGGAGTACATCCTCGCGTTTTCGTAGACGGAAAACCACTCTGCGAGTGTGAGGTGATAATTTATCGGATTTGCAAGCTCTTCAGAACTGGATATAGGTGAGACGCCATTCTACTATGACTGAAACTGAAATACCACTGACCTTCCGGAGATTATGGCTTTGGCTAGCTTTACAGCGATATGTGGGCTGAGGACGCGCTGGTCGGCGCCTTCCGCCACTTTGCAATCTGCGTCGTAATGCTTGTTGCAGGTCATTGCAGTGAGTTGAGAGGGAGAGGGAGTGATGCTCAGATAGTTGCTGTTCTCATTTCGAGCGTACCTGAGCTCTTATACACTGTCGTTTCATCGTCTTTGTCGCGCGGTGTGAAAGGAGCTAGTGCAAAGAACTACAGTCGTCGTCATCGTCGAGCGATTGTGCCACTGAGGACAGAGCAAGATGCGAGCGCCTTCGCTCTTAGGTATCTTCTGTCAGAAAGCGAGATGCCACATGTTGACCAAGCGTGTTTGTCCAACGATAAACATGATTGAGGCAGAGTGATATTGTCCCCACAAAGGTACCCATTGGCAGGGGACGCGTATCCTCAACGTACGCTTTACCTTAGAAAAAGTTGCTATAGTCGTATCACGTGCCACCGTCGTCGATACTATTGTTCGATTGACAGTCAAGCTCTTTGCTCTTTACAACCCACCGTCACAGATCAGTACTTCACTGGCGTCACTGGCCACTGTCCTTCACCGGTGGCAGTCAGTCAAAGCACTCAGAAGACATGGTTTTCCACCCCTTTGTTTTGAGCCTGTCGATCTTTGATTGACTCTGGTCTTAGGGACTTGTGTTTGCAATAGTATATAAGTATGATGCTCTACATGGGCTCTAGCGACATCCCCAGCTCACGACCACGACAACTTGCCCTCTAACTATCCATGCGCTCTCACCGTAACGCCAACTTGCGTATGATTTCAGCAGAACCCATCGAGGAATCGCCTTCCACGCCCGATTCACACCGCAAGAAACGTAAGGCGGAGGTTCTCGATGAGGTCGAGCATAACACGGAAGGGACGGTACGACTTTTTGTAGATCAACTCAGCCTTTTCTCATTGTATATCTACAGCCTCACCGTTCCTCCGATTCCTCTCTTCATCCCGATGCCAAGCGTTTTAAAGGAGATACGGATACCAACGGTCTTGATCACGAACATAATGTTGTTAAGCTCCACAGAACTTGATTCTCTTCCTTTGCTCATCGCTTCCTTTATCCAGGGGGCTGGCACATTGCCGCCGTTCCTGGTGACCCAGGTGAGTATCACAGTTGTTTTATGAGGTTAGATGCTAATCTTCGTTCTACTACCCTTCTCCAGCAGCTCCCCTCGTCCACCCCTAGTCCTGAAAGTGCATTCGCGTTTCTGCCAAATGTGAGTAAATCTTCATACCTGCCGCACACGCTCGCTTCATCTCACTTTTTATTTCTTTTTTTCTACTTAGGAGCAGAAAAACCACACGGTCCTGAGGCACAAGGACGGTGATCCTTCAACAACTGCTACACAGCGCCCTTCGGCACTCCCTGATGAGAGTCTGAACGAGGTGAGTACCAGGAGATGTCTGACTTCGTACCGGATAACTGACGCTCTTGCCACACAGCGTCCCTCCACTCCTCATCCTGAAGCAGGAATATTCACGTTCTGGCTACCTGTAAGTCAACCATCATCCGCTCGCGTCGACGAGTCTCATGTTTTTTTATCAGGGACAGGACCATACTATCCTAGGAGACGAGACCCTTCCCGACGTGGATCCCTCTAGCTTTCTCCATGCTCTTTATCCTGGTATCACCCTGGACCCTCCTACCTGGCTCAATACGGATCCTCATAGCATCCCCGATGCTGAATCTCCTACCATCGTCACGCAACCCTCAACAATCCTCGCTGAGGAAGGTATGCAGTGCAGCGATACGTCCCTGAGCCCGAAGACGTTCTTTGAGGTAGGTCTTCCCCTTCTCTCTAGCACTCTCATCTTACACGTCACGTTTTCTTTAGCTTGAGGGTCAAATATTCTCGGTGCACTCAGACCGATTTTTACTCGAATCTCTGGTCCTCAGAGAGCTCTATAGAAATCCAGCCAACGTAGGGAAGTGGACCCCAGCTTTCTCAGGGGTTCTCTCCGGTCTTGGTACCACCCACGACGACCCTTTTGTATTGGATGGCAAACTCGTCACCAGGTTCTCTCTCAATGCCCTGTACGATGTCATTCATCCTTCACGCCGTTCGCAACTGTACGCCCTTTACTTCCTTGTTAGTTCGTTCGTCGTAGGAATTAACCCTCGCAGATCCGCCGTGGATTTCGATCACCACGATGAATCTTACGGCCTCACCCTCCATGAGTGGTTCTCCGTATATGTTCTCTCCCTAAGATGGCTCATGGAAGGTATCGAGAAGATTGCGTGTACTTTCATCAACAACATGGTACGCCTCCAATCGCCGATTGCGCGCGTCCACTATGGAAGGCTCTGGCGTCGCTCGGACTGGGTCATCTCCGGATACGAAGAGCTGGCCAGCGTCGCGAAAACTCCGGTTTCAACCTTCAGTGATCGCTTGGTCGAGATTGTCGGGCCATCGGCTGCGATTCACTTGTTGAAGTTACGGGAGCTTCAGACTCAGGCTACACCTCCCTTCCCAGACCCAAACGACTGCGTCGCCCACACCTTTGCAAACGAGATTGGTGAGCTGGATGCAACAACCACTGGATGGTTGTTAAGCGGTGTGCGCGTCACTCGCATCCCGAAATGTACGTTGGATCCTTTCTGGCTTTTCCGCACAAATCAATGTATAAGAATTGTTACAGGCGTTCGCCAGCTCTAGCACACTGTTTCTGACTGGCAGCCGGAGCCGCATGTTTTCCATTGGTAATAAGTTGAGTTTCCGTACTCCTGACTGTCATTTCTGAATTAAGCTCAACCAGACTCTGCAGCTCTTAACCCTGTGGTATCCCTCTACGACGATTTGAGGGCGCTTTCTGATTGCACCATGGGGAGGTCCATTTCTCCCAATATAGACGTACATCTGTCTCTTTGACTTCGCTCCTACTCTGGCCCGTTCTTTTGTAGCATCCGATGCGTCCTTTCACTCAACATATTTCCTTTCCTCCATTTCTATCTCTTTCAACCTGCTTCTCTCTTCTTCACATACTTGTACATGTCTCTGTCTCCGTGTTTGTACTCGAGCCTTCTGTTTGAGCTGTGCTCACTATCGTGTATCTCTCTCGTCCTCCTGTTTGGATTCAATAGGATCATTTATTCAACCTCTCTGACCATGAATCATGGTAGACGATGCCTCACCAGTGTTGTGCTCCGCTGGTGCGCTAATTGATTGATGCTGGGCGAGCGCTTTTCAACCACGTGTGATCAAACGCCTTTCTTTCTTTGTCCATCCTCGGTGTTGCGCGAAAGCGTGCCTCCTCATAAGATGAGGACAAAGACAAAGGATGATACCCTTCTTGCTCCCCTACCTTCATCTTTATCTGCAAGCCAATGTTCGTCTCATCGTATATCAGGAGGCTCCAGCCTTCTCGTTACCAACATCACTTGAAACTGAGTGGGCACCAGCGGTCCGTCCTCTGTCTTTCGTTTTCGATCGACGGTCGCTTCCTAGCCAGTGGAGGTACGGTTTATTCCTCTCGAACGCAGTGTTCATTACGACGTATCGTCAATCCACAGCCTATGATGGTATGCGTATCTGGGAAGTACAGACAGGCCTGGAAGTCAGGACGCCTGAGAGCGGCTTGTCTAGGGGATACCCTACATCTATCGTCTGGCTTCCGAACGGTACTCTTTTCTATGGAAGCAGCTCCGGGTACATTGTTTCATGGGGGCCCATAGCTAACGTAAGTTGCTATCTGGGTTTTGGCCCACCGAACATCGCATTTTGACTGACATCGTCCAGGTTTTCCGATTCTGTCACTCTTCATCCTTAGAGGGAGGCAAGGAGGCTCCGATCGTCAACATATCAACTAGAATCTCGCTTTCAGATACCCACGACTTTCAGGCTGTTGCTGCCTTGGCGAACGGGCGAATCTTCCTCCTGAATCTCAACACCGACGGTTCCATTCGAATCAAGACGCAGATCGATATGGCTGACGTTATTCCAGCAGCCATCCACCTCTCTCCCGATTGCGAGAGTCAAACCGCCATCGTTTTCAACCAGCGCAACGGTGAAATGTGAGAGTTCTGTTACTAATGTTCTTGCGGCCTGCTCAACCTCCTGAAGGATCCATCTTAAGCTGGAGAACGGAGAGGCACTGTCAAACGTTAGCACAGGTAGTGCTGTCATGTATGTCGATCGACTGGATACCCTCACTGAGTAATAGGGACTAACAAACGTTTCCTTTCCCTCTCCAGAGGACACGCCTGTGTTGGCAAGCAGCTCGATAGGGATATCGTTGTCATCGACAACTGTCTCAGCGGTTTCGATCTTCTAGAGGTGACTACTGGAAACCGGCTGCTTCACTTGCCTACTCCCGATACCAACTATGGTTACCCTCGTGTGACGGCGTTCGCTGAAGGTGATGAATTGGTCGTCGTCGGAGGGGATCAAGACCAGGTCTATCTGTTCGACACCAGCTCGGGCAAACTGGTTGATACACTGACCCACTCGAAGTGGGGACTGGTACAGACCGTTGCTGTAGGTGCATTTGTGTTTTCTCTGGTGTACTATTCGACTGATGTTATGATGCCAACTCGCAGGTCAAAAGCCTAGATGGCGACATGCACTACATAGCCGTGGGTAGGACAGGGCCTGCTTTCACAGGTGATATCGCCGTTTGGCGACAGAAGAAACCGTCTCACAGTGCTCATCGGTCCATCTACTTCCTCCTGGCTTTCATCGTCATTGGCGTCCTCTCCTTCCTGCTCGCAGATACTTGCCTCGATGAGTGCTTCCGAAGCGTCATCATAGCTACGCGTGACTGTGCTGAGGAGTGCCCGCGAATTGTTGTCCTGGCTACTCGATCCTGCGTCGCTGGGTGTCAGCGATCAATTTCCGGCCCTTTTTACTCTTTCCTCTCCGATTGTGTTCAGAACTTATCAGTGATCGCGCTCTTGCAGATGACGAAGTTCGTGGTAGACGGCGTCTTCAATGGCTTGATGGCTTTTTTCTTGCCAGCTTCTCGTTCCGCGGTCTTGGTGCTAGGAGGGGGCGGATTGTAGGAGGGACCACGAGCGAACTATTCTTTCATTGTCCCTTGATTTCCCCTCCCATTCATGTATGATTATCTCTTTTGTTCCCTCTGTCTCTACGTAACTTTCGGTTATGTTTCCTTTACTGTTACATGATGGGACATATTTCACTTCAACTAATTAGTTAAGGTTGAATACACCCGTTTACTGTACCCCTCGGTCCTATGTATAGTGAAGCACGCCCCCCATATAGGATACCGATTTTAACACTTTTGGGCTGGGTTCGAGACCCAAGTCTCAACCAACATCGATGATCTATGTAGTCATTAAATACATATGACTGACCACGCATTTTCTACACGTCTTGTCCAAGCTCTATATGCATCTACATATATAGTATTTAGATCTTGGAATAGGTGTTTTTTTAATATGCTAAAATATGCAAATTTGTGCGGAGATCTCGACCTGTCTAGATTTAATGTGATACGTCAGGCCTAGGTAGTCTGAGTGAGGGGAGGGGTAGAGCTTCGCAGCTTTGAAGAACCGCCAGAGGTCGCGCTACTATGAACCAATCAGCGTCGAGCGTCAATGATATGATATGGAATTTGAGGGACCCCTTGTAACTTGGTGTGGAATTCTCCCGCCATCAAGTTTGGTATTCAACCACACCAAGTTACTCAATATGTCTTTTGGCTCTCTATGCCCCTCGAACATTACACTGGCTTCTCTTCCTTTGATTCTCCACGATGATCCTGTCAAAGACTCTTTTCTCTTCTTCAGCCTTTGCCTTTAACCAATTCGCCACTCAAGCTGACGCCGCGAACCAGACTCAAAGGGACATTGTCATTCGCCATCGTCCGATTGCTCATGGACGCTCGCGCTGGTCCTTTGTCCCAGCGTCTCTCAGAAATCGTATATAAACACGGTCATATTAGGTGAATGCCTCACTCTGAACCCCTCTACGTTATTATGTCCAGACCGGTACGTGGATCCTTCATTTGTAGACCGAACTTCGTATTGACACTGGCGTCCCAGTTAACTCGCTCCGGAACAGGGTCTCTACCCGCTGTAAAAGTATTTCATCAACTTTCTGACTGAGCGTTCATGATTCTGAGTATCTTTCGAACACATAGCGCCCTTACGACGAAGTCTCTGAGACAGAAGACACAGACGATCTCGTCGGTCCTCGAGCGTCTAAGGTATGTGGGTGCTGCTTTCTGCTTGTACAAGGTTTCTAACAGTCTGAACCTTTTAGAAGAGCGCTAGAATATCTCGACAGCCTGCAAGGTCCTCTAAAATAAGCCTCGCTATACCATCTTTTTGTTTTCAGCCCGCGATGAATATTGAACGCACCGATAGGGTAAACAACGTCTTGTAGAACCAAGCGCAGATGAAGAAGGTCCACGCAAACGTCTCAAGGTTGACGACCAGAAGGACGATATAGCTGCGACGTGGCAGGCCATGGACGAGCTCGACCAAGATATCGACAATCTTCTTGCTTCGCTCGAGGGGCTATCAAACAAGCAGGCAGTCCTGACTTCTCAAGGAATCAACCCGATTGCATCCACAGATTATCTTGATCCAGTCGTGGGTTCTTCCTCTCTTAAGCTGGAAACACCTACTGGGTCTGGCGGCCTCGCTACTCCGGCACTCCCTTCACCCTCCACGAAGGCAGTGCCAGTAGCAGGAAGAGCGTCGAACTCAAGCTCACCAGCAGGGAGGATCGCATCGCCAGGCTCACCAGCAACAGGAAGACTCGCATCGCCAGGCTCACCTGCAGCGGCAGCGGCGGCAGCAGCATTAAGAAGAGTCGCAGAGGCAGGAGTATCAGCGGCCACTGGGGCGATGAAGGCGACGGCTCTCCCCCTGGCACCGACACCAACGACCGCAATCAAAGCCAGCTCTTCCGCTGACTGTAATCATGTCGTGCGCACTAATAGCTCCACCGAACCACCCCAAGAGATCGAGCAATCGAATCCCGCCATCTTCCCCATGAAAGGCAAGGAGCGTGCATGCACACCACTACCAATGACCCCTGCCTTCGCAACCTCTCCAAGCCCAGGAAAAGTTTCCCCGGTCTCAGTCGGCCGTGGTTTTTTCACGATTCGAGAACTACCTCCCTCCGATAGTGAGATCGACCCTGTCTCGATGTCAATCTATACTGATTTTTATTATTATCTCCCTCATGATTAGGCACACCCACTGCTTCGACAGCCGGCGGTGCTCTTGAACCTATTGTAGCCGCTCTCGGTAGGAGAGTTTCATCGTGATTCCACCCTCTCCTGAACATTCTGGCTTAGTCCCACCTTTAGACCCCTTTACGCACGCTGAGAGCCTCCCGCCCAACCCTGAGTTCGAAACAGAGGAGAAAGCTACTCATGGTGAGCAATTGTTTGCCCTACCCATTGTTGACTGACATCGCCCACGTCGTATGTCAGAATCGGTCTCTGGCGAGCTCAAGTGTGCGGAGGGTCCGTCGTTCACTCAAGTTCCTAAAGCGGCACCACCCGCAGAAGGTCGGCCCTCACTTCTTGATGGTCTTGGGTCCGAGCTGATGTCCTGCTTCCCGTTTTTACTAACGATCTTAGGACCTCCGCCTCCTAGATTTCCCGTTGTCGAAACTGAAGAAGTTGTGGAGAGCGAAGAGGATTCGGAAGACGCGTCCAACCTTTTGTCAGATGTGAGCAGTTCCGACTCAACACGTACCACCGGCTGCTCCTCATAACACTACTTTATTCGGACAGTTCGGTCCCCAATTGACCATGTTCCTCCAGCAATTGCTGAAGAGCCGTAAGAATAGGAAGAAATAAATCTACTTCTCAGCTACTCCCACTTTGAATAGAGGTCTGTTCCTGTTCGTTTATTCTCCTAGTCCTATTCATCCTTGTCCTTTCGATTGTGCCCAAGTTTTTGTACTCTTACTCCAAATTCCCATGATTGCTGTACCCTTTCGTAGATGTCCGGTTCAATACCACGTTTGAATTTGTGTCCAGATCGAAGATATACCATTCATTCCTTCTTAGCCTTTACTCACGGCCTACCCAACTTCAAAGTGCATTTACCTCCTAGGTTTGGGTTGATCTTGAGTCGTAAGCAGGGTGAATAGTGTGAACCTGGCTGGAAGTTGGAACCCGAGCACGGACGACGACATGCCAGGCTTGAAGATTGTAGACCACGTGACTCCAAACCAATCATGAGCTCACACCAGCCTCAAACTTTGAATGTTAATAACAGCCAACACATCCTCCAACCGGTATCACTGCATCACATCTCCCCTGGCTCATGCTACTCCCCATTTCAAACCAAACTCTCCAGTCTAGCTGCTCGAGATTCGCCCTGTCATCTCGTGCACCTTGATATGTGATCTCGCAACAGCGTTGAATACTACAACTTGCGAAACAAGAAAGTTGGAGACCCATCCTTCGCCGGGACAAATCTACCATACCTACTTCTTGTGCTCCAAGTATGTACGCGAATACAGAGCGAGTCGATCTCTTTGGTCTCAGCTAGTTGTTGTGGTCGCTTTGTCTTGTCTGAGCAGATGGCAAAAATCGCTTTGTCTTGTCTGAGCAGATGGCAAAAATCGCTTTGTCATACGCCCACGTACGATTGTGGATCGCTGCCAAAGAGCCTTTGTAGAGGTGGTAACGGCTTTTACCCTCGCCGCCACTATGTATGCATATATAAGTGAGCATGAGCGTTCTCGTACCTGTACGAACGCGCTGAATATGTCTGACCTTACTCTAGATGAATCGACGCAGATTAACCCACTCCCTGAGACAGCACAAGTGGGCGATGTGGACGTTGTGATGGGCCTAGATTCGGCTCTTGCGGAGACTACAGCATTGGTACGTGCTATTGCTCTCTATCGTACACAGAAAACAGTGGTCTCATGGTCCTCAGTCTGCCCCGCCCGTCCAGGCAAATAACCCGGTAACAGGATCCAGAGCGTTTCTCGCGTAACGTCGTATCTGATAGCTTCTTTTCTCACAGGTTCCTTCCACACCCCATACAACGGAAAGCACCGTGAGTTTGCGAGTGCTGATAAACCCTCGAGAGCAGACACCCTGATAGCGTTTCCGAGTTCAGACGTTATCTTCGATCGCCCACACTTGGGGATCCAATCCACTGGTGCTCCCTCAACCGGTCGGTGTTCTGAGTCAGCGTCGCTTGCGTAGTTGCTCTCTTACGCTTCGCTCCCTTCATTAGACTCCAGAATCCCAGGGCAATGGACTATCAGCAACCAGTCCTTCCACTGGCTTTCCAATTCTACTTCCTACGGTGCGTACTCTCCTTCAGTGTCTCTGTTAGGAGGTTCTGATTTACCTTCCAGGCTCTGCCAGGTCCAAGCCCGGTTCATACGTCAAGCTCTCCACCTCCGAATCTCATTGTAACGGTACCAGGTGACGCGTCTATCTCTCCGGGTCCACAGGTTGTGTCCTCTGAGGTACGTGTGTCATCTCGTTCTTTTCTCTCTCGATCCTGATTGTGAATCATGATCAGGGCCTCCCCACTCTGACTACGTTCCAAGCTCTGGTTTCAAGTCCTATTGTGCCCCTTTCAGCTGTGCGTGTGTTTTGCTAGCTGTCCTCCTTGAGACTTAGGCGTGCTTCAGGTCGATTCGTTGGTGAGTTCGGCCCCGCCTTCAAGCGATCATGGTCAGAGCAACCCGGTCCCCTTACTTGGAGTACGTGTTTTTTTTTTTTTACCCCTCTTTCCCATCGGTTCTTATGGCGATTCGTAGCTCATGGGTGATGATCCATCTGCATGGACTGTGAGTACCTTGTGCCGCGTTCTTTGAGTACTACTGATGATGGCCTTGGCTTATTAGTTTTCTAATCCTCGGGAGATTGAGAAGAGAGCCCGAGTATGGAGGCGTCGCCATGACGCACTTCGATTTCGAGGTATCAAGGCGGAACCTCCTCCCGACCCAGCTGCTTCCCTTCTTCGGCACGCACCTTCTCGTCTGCAACACGTCGTGGTGGATGAATCAACCGCACTGTTAGCACAGAGCCAGACATATGTTGACGAAGGCGAGATACTCATAGCTCGCTGTACCGACTTGCGGGACACCCGTGAAACCAACAAAACCGAACTGTCGAGGCTTGAGCTGGAGTACGAGTCCCTTACTAGTCGACGAACAGAGCTTGAAGAAAAGCACGCCTCTTACCGTGCTGACCTTGATTCCCAATCAGACGCCCACAAGAAATTCGTAGCCTCGATGAAAGTTCTGCAACTGGAGGCAACCCAGCTACGGGCACAGGAGTGTGAAGAGAGATCCCTTCGCGATGCTCTACGACAAGAATTGGAGGCATTACGGGTAAGCGAACGTGTGAATGCCGAGCTTGAGGTCGACGTCCTGATACTTTTCTCGTCATGCAAGGATCTAGCAGCCATCCTCGAGTCTGACATCACGGGGCTTGAGCAAGTGCACAACAAGCAGGATACCCTTTGGGCCCGTATGGTGTCTGCGGAAACTCGGGAGGAGAATTCCTGTAGCCAGGCAAAGGTGGACTTGGAGAGCGGCGAAAAACGACTTGCCAATCTTAAAGATGAACTCGAGAGGCTTCAGAAGGACAGCGCATCAAGTCGAAAGCGATTCCAAAGGTTCCAGGACGCTGTCCAAGAATCCCACGCCGAAATTGTAAGGGAGCAGACCGCACTTCGGCGGAAGTTGGATGAGATACTCGTGAGGAGTCTCTCAGTACATCTGTTCTTCTCTATATTGACCCTCCCGCTTCGTAGCCACCGCAGCCACAACCGCCCTCCCGTGCTCCGGCCGTCGTCCAACAAGTTCCCAATACTTCCAGCGGAGGTCCTCTGGCCGGCACTGCTAGACCTCCCAACACAAGTTTACCACCACCTGCCGCCTCAACAGCTGAAAACCATCCGTTCGGCTTCGAAGCTCCTCCAGCTAGAGGTATTTCAGCCTTCGGAAACTTTGGATTCGTTCGAGGAGGCGCACAGGCACATGGTGCCCCCGCGCCTTCCGCACCCCCTGCTTCAGTTTCAGAAGGACGAACAGACCCTAGTCCCTCAGGCGTTTCCCCATCTGATGGAGGTCGAGCAGGACCCGCACCCCCCTCTAGCTTACATTCGTCTCCGATGCACAACAGGATTCAAGCACGGTCTCAAGGATTTCATGGCAGTAGCGCCGGTGCTACCTCCCCTCCATCAGGGCTGCCAATGGGCTCGTCTGTTTATGGTGCTCAGAATGCCATGGACGATGCCACCCTTGTGCGTGCCGTAGAGACCGTCATGCACCGCCTCGGATACGTTCGGCCTCGCACACTAGAAGCCAATCTTCAGCAGGCTGGGATTGGTTCTTCTCCACAAAGACGGCGCTCCTCCGGGCGTCCAGTTGCACCGGGAACAGTAAATTGTCAACGACGTCGAGGAACACGAGGACCTCCTCCAGTGGAGTATGACCAGGAGGCCAGACTCAAGATGCTGGTTCGTATTGATCTCATCGCAACTAACATAGAAGACTCGTGCTGACGTTAACTGGTCGGTTTCCAGGCTGCTTCCCTAGATTTGACTCTATTGGAAGTACCGTGCACAATGTAGGCGCGAGTACGTGGTACAAGACATACGAGGGGATGCTATTGTGTTAACTCACCAGAGGTAATATTTGAGAGTTCTTAGAGAGAGGTTTTACAGTGACAGTAAAAGAGAGAAAAGCGATTGTATTAGGTGAGCAGAGAGGTCTGCTTTATATACTGCCTCCTATATGAGGTCACATGACCGCACAGCGGTGATTCGTAATCTACCTTACTAATCTACTAGAGATACTTGTGTATTCTAGAACTTTCTGGTATGTCGTAGTACATTACTCATTAGTTATTTGTCAAAGTATCTACTTGTGTATGATAGCTTCAACACACCCCCTTGCTAAGTTCGACCCGTGGGCGCACATTAGCAAACCTAAGAAGGTATCTGTGACTTAGAACTAGGAGT
>NIBX01000161.1:0-22295 GCA_002718315.1 Agaricales sp. HM26-F1
AAGAGGAGGAGAACCCAGAAGGTACGTTCTTTTCTTTGTGATACAGATTAAATGCTCAATTCAATACTATAGATGGAGCTTTCATTAACGACGACGACGACGACGACGACGACGACCTCCCACCACCAGGCTCGTCGAGAATCCACCAGGTCTCTCTCGCCGGGGCCTCCTCGTCGTCAGCTATTCGCCCCAGGACTGGACTCGAAGATAAAACTCACGAAGAACTCGAGAGTATCGCTCAACGGTTCAAGTCCAAAACTACCTATGTCCTCGTCGAACCAGAACAGGACCGAAGTGTTCCCATCGTGGACAACAGCCTCATTGGGGAGGCTTTGGCGCAGGCCATGCAGCTGGAAAAAGAACGAATCGCAGACTTCGAGCATCTGGATAAGATCCAGAACATCGCATTCAGGGGTCTACCAGAAGAAGAAATTTATAAGATCCCAACCCTGGTAAGCCTTCTCCTTATCGTCTCTTGCGCAGTTTCTGATCCGGTCTCGTTTCCCTAGGAGGGCGTGAGGCACCAAGAGGAGTTCGTTTCATACGTTAGGAGATTTCGCAAAGACGTGGAGAAGAACACAGGGAAGGCCGTCCGTATTCAAGCCTGGCATGCCCACTGCTGGACGGAGGACAAGGGACACGTTTACCTGTCCATCGTCCCAAAGGATTTTCCCTATGGTGCGATACAGACCATCAAGGAACTCCTGAATCAGTGCAGCAGCACCCCTAGGAACTCGAACCCCGTACCGCTCACTGCAGGGGACTCTTTTATGATTCTTCAAGCCAAAAGGCGGGAGGATCTGTTGGACAGAGACCGGTGGTATTCGGAGAGGGAAAAAGAGAGGAAGAGGGTCCAAGAACGGCGGGATAAGGCTCAAGCTCAGCAATACAGGAAGCACGCAGACCGGAACTGGAGTCAACAAAGAGGAATTACTCCTCCCCCACTTTCTCATGGCCCACTTAACAAACGCCAGAGGGAGCTCCTCGCTTCCAGGTCTCAATTCTTCGACAAGCCTCCTCCCGAGCGACCACAGTTCTCAGTCGACGACGAGCTGATGCCACGAATCAAGGAATGGGAGGAGCGTTTGGTGACAGGCACGCGTGTTCTCATCAAGGTTCCACCGAGACTCGGTCAAGCTGGTGTCGTGGAGTCTGTAAGTCCAGAGGAGGCAGTCGTCCGATTGAACTCTGGCGAAACTGTTCGGCAGGCCCGCTGCTACCTTCGACCTCATCTCATGGAGAAGGCTGCCGTCACTGTCACCCATGGTCCGCATGAGGGTCGACATGGTTGGGTTGCCTCAGTATACGATGAACTCCGACAGGTTGATATCGTTTTCTTCGATGGTGGTAGAGTCGACGGTCAATGCAGTCAAGCAGCCCATACTCGAATCTCAGACTACATCGTCAAGGAGCTTGGCAAAGATACTGAGTACGATGTTATGGGCCAACGACCTCCTCCTCTCCTTGATCTATCGACTCAATCCGACTCTCTCAACGCCCACATGCCCTCTGCAAAAACCAACTACCTCATCGACAAGAGTGTGGTTCGCGACTGGCGGGTCGGACGTCAGGTAAAGATCGTCAACACGACAAATGCCCACAAGGGAGGTACGGGATACATCCTGTCCATCGATGGGCAGGGTTCACTATACGTGGAGATCTCAGGCATCAGTGAACGCGCTCAATATCGTTTCTCTGCCCATGAACTCGAAGATATGCAGTGAGTTAATAGCCTCAGATAAATAAATATGTACAGACTACTGATCATTACTATTCTAGAACCGGATACAAGATGGACGTGTTCAGTAGCCGCGTGTATTCCGTGAAGGGTACACTCCTCTATAGGCCTGGCTTTGGCCCAGTCGGCCAAGGCAGTGGGACGAGCGGGGCAGTCGCGATCCACAACGGGACTGAGGTACAAGTCGTTGGGCGTAACGCAAGCAATGCCCAGCCTGTAGCATAAGATCCTTTCAGCACCATGATTGTAGTGTACTGATTCAGTACACAACGACCATTCATGTTTCGGTACTAACTTAGTACTCTTTTTTCATAGCCACTTGCCTTATTTAGCCAGACTTTTGCACCATCACCCTTTGTTTGTTTCTGTTTGTAGCCCATCAGTTTCGTACAGAGAGAAAATAGGCCCAACAGCTCGAAAGTTTGCATTTTCAGAGGATCATGTACATCAAACCATAGATATGAATAAAATTGATGATAAACTCCGGCAATACTGATATCCGACACCGGCTATGACGTTATACGAACAAAGTCCTCGGGAACGAAACAGTGAGAAGCCATCACCTTCGAAACGGCAGTTTCCCATGTCGATCGACAGTGCTCCCCCAGTGCCTCATACAGCGCTGCCTGACGATGCGCATATGCCGTCCTTCCTGCCTCTACTTCCTCTGACCCAGAAAGGCGATGTGATGCCTTTTCCGTCCACCATTGGCTCCTCCACTTGTGATAGGCTAGGGTCCTTCGCATCTCCTCGAGTAATAGTTCCACCTCCTCCTTCCACCTCATCGAACGAGCTCGACTCAGGCACCATTCTACACGAAGAGCTGGAGGTTGCGTGAACAAAAGAACGGAAAAAGAAAATATAGTCACATACCGTCGCACAAAGCCTGATCCTTGTCAGCATCGTCCGACACGCCTATAACTCTCCATATCCAAGACGTCGTCCTCCGGCCCTCCGACTTCTTGCTCTTCTTCGTCCTGTGTAGTATCTCGCGGCTCGACCCCTCCTGTGCTATTCCCACCCCTTCACCACGAGATACCTCGCCTCCACTTGTCTGTCCTACTATCAGACCTGCTGGCGCGTCATCAACATCGTCCTTGATGTGCCGAACGTCTTCTTGGTTGAGAGGTTGAAGGTCTGCGGGGATGGTTTGTGGAAGAAACTTCGATAAGGCCAATAAAGCCTTCCTGTTCATGCGGTAGCGATCGGCGGTGAAGTTTATCTTCTGTGCGAGCTCGTTTACGAACGCCTCGTGCCTTGTCGTAGCCTCCTGCCCTTCGACATGCCGTTTCTTGTGATAAGAAAACCCTGCGCGTGCTCGAAGATGAGTGCGCAACGACTCGAGCGTATCGCGACACCGGGCGACTCTCAATTCCCATTCATGATTACGGAGGTGTTCGTCGCAAGGAACGTGCTCAGAGAGGGAGGAGGGAAGATGAAGGAGGAGCTGCTGAGTGGGAGTAGGAGGGGTGCCCAGTGGTAAAGCGGCTATGAGCTTGTCTCGTTCGACGACGGCGGCCGGGCAGTAAACGCGTTGGATTTTGAACCAGTTTTGGATTTGATTGCGTAGAATCTTGTCCTTCTTGAGGACTGCATTGAGCTGGATCTCTGTGCAGTGGGGACCAAGTTTCTGCGCGGCACGGAGTAGATTACGCCTGAGAAGTGTTTTAGTACTGGCTTACTTATCAATACGGTCGACTTACTGCCTATCCTCGAGGTCCAAACCGTGTACAATGAAGCTGAGAGGCGAGTGGCTCTCATGAAGCATGACGAACATTCCCGATGCTACGGCGTCGACCTCTTCACGGTTGATCATCGCCTCTACCTCCTTCTCGGAAAGAGCTAAGAGTACTGTAAGCAAATTACGTTTTTCGGAGAGAAAAAAACAATTACTGTGGTTCTGTATCGCGTAAGGGTTTTCTTCAGAAGCCTTGTTGGCGCTATTCTCCCAGCGATCTACCGAAGCAGTCCACTCGTCGACGTTATGGGGAATCATGACCTTTGTAAACTCCGTGTGATGATCCAGATGCTTCCTAAATTCTTGCACAGCGGAGAGCAGTCGACGGAGTAAGGCCACCGCTAGAGCTTGGTATTAGCTTAACTATGATAAACGTTTCATGAAAAGAATACCTAGGCGAATGATTTTCTGCCAATTGAGATCGTTGAAGTGAGCGTTTAGGACCTCCTCCCGATGTCCAGGTCCCATCTCCCTTGTCATATGGCGCAGGTGGTTCAAAATTGACCAGCCTCTTTCGATGGCCTCTCCATCCGTACGTCCGGTCCATAGAGCTCTCATAAACGAATATAGCAGTCGACACTTCTCCACATGTGCTGGTAGGTGAAACTTGGGCACAAGAAATACAAGAATGAACAACGAAGCGTTCATCTTAGGACGGAGAGACTCGGGCATGAGCGCAAGACGCTTCAGGAGGTTGATATTCCACTGACAGCCGACGTCGTAAGATATGACCAGTCGTTTCAATGGAGAGTCCTTGAGCGCTGACCAAAGAGCGTAATCTACGCTGCGATACCTATAAAATCGTCAACTAGGCTCTGAGAGTATTGTGAAGCAAAGAACTTACTTCTCCCCTTTCTCAAGGTCCACAGTCGAGGAAGGAAGCTTCATTCCGTGGCGAATATCATCCAAAGATACGACACCAGTGCTTGCTAGGCCTGTGTTATCTCTTGTTTCTGACTGCAAAATCGCCTTGTGAGCACGGCACTCATCGACCTTCATAATGGATCAGGATCTCTATGTACGATGGCAGCAGAAAAAGGCTTACTGGGTCTTCGATGATAGGAACCTTGTTGGAGTCGTATTCGCGCAGGAATTTTTGATAAACCATGCGTTCCACAAGGAACCCACAGCCTGGTGATAACGCTGGGTCTGCTTCATCGCTGGAGACGGACTTCCTCGAGAGCTTGAAGTTGCCGTCCAGCCCGATGTATAGCGTAAAAAGCCAACCACTAGACCATGATATCAGGAACCCAGTAAAGAACGACACCAAGATTATCACACTTACCCATCGGCAAATTGTAACAACGACCAATTTGGAGGCAAATTGATGCCGGGGTGGGGGCAGGCTGGGCACACCAAGGCGAGCTCCCCGGGTTTCGCTCCAGTCATCCCAGTCTCACTATTTCCGCGCCCGCTCCTTTTGCCCATCTTGAGGTTGAACCACTGACGTGTCATGAGAAGGAGATCTTCGTATCGATCCTAAAGCATGACTGAGTAGAGACCTTAGGAAGGAAATCGAGGCACATACCGAGATGGTCATTAGACCAGTGTGATCTGTTCCACGAAGGATACCACGATAGATGTCAAAGCAGGACACTTTGCCCTGCAAGGTCCAATGTTGATAAGCGTTGAGAAGTCGGATGGTTGCAGCGGTCTGCGGGCGGGCACTTGTAGCAGGGTACAGGCCACGACGAAGAAGTTGCTCCAGCTGATCGCCGAGCGATTTTCCGCAACCACAGTAAAATATCGAGACTCGTTGCTGGCACAGAACATCTATTATAACGAAGTCCGAGTGGACTTGGATAGGGCAGGTACATGCGGTACCGGGAGCGTGCTCTAACTGAATCTTTACGCCGAGATTGCGGAGGCTGTCGTTGACCGCGTATTTTCCGTCCCAACGCTACCAGAAGGTCAGTTTGAGGTCGTTCCTGCATAAGAGTATATAAAACTTACTTCAATCCGGTGTAGAGGGTTTGATAGATGCGCACTACTCATACACCCCTTGCACAACCAAGCACCAGACAAACAGTCTTTACACCGATATAGCGTTTTATCACCAGCGACAGCCGGGAGACTACAATCCACACCCATGCACTGGCAAACACCAGCTTGACCTTCCAGACGCATGATCTCCTCGAGATACTTCTCGCGATAGTCTCTTTGCCAGACAGCAAGTGGACGCTCACGGGGGGCGCGTTTCAGGGGCGCAAGTGCAACTTCTACGCGATTTTCCGCCACAAAGTCGTCGTGATCTGTTTTATCTTGCTCAAAAATTGCAAGGGGGTCGATAGGAGCAAGCGGTGGATCTTCTGAGTCGTCAGAAAGGATGGAAACTGTCTCGTTGTTATGGGCGTATGGGTAGTGAAGCGCTTGGACTTTGATGGGAGATCCCTGCTGAGGTCGGTAGGTGGTTTTTCGAGAGGGTCTATGAGGGGAGGTGTTTGAGATAGAGAAATTGACATGTCGCTGGCTGACAATAGGTTTTGGTTTACTGCTGGTGGAAGATTCGGCAGCGGAGAAGACATAGTGGTTGACTTGAGACATAGAACATACGCTGTCATCGCCTACGCGTCGTCGTTTTCGTGACCGCGAAGGCAACGGTGCATGAGCGTGAGGCGGCGGTTCCGTGAACTTGTACGTGTTGGTCCGATGCATGAGTTCGGGAGGAGGTAGGTTGGGTGGGGATCTAGAAATAGATTTCAAGAAGTGCTAGACGCTCTTAGTTTGTTGATAGAAAGCCAGATCACGTGTATCCAGCGGTAGATCCGTCAATGCTTCAGACAGCGTAATACATCCACAAAAGCTTTATGGAATCCTCCTATAACAGTCAATCACCAAGACAAACATACGCGTTATAGGATATATTCACAGTTATAGATTTATGTAAACATTGGGGTACAAGATGAGTTTTCTACATTAAGAGAGCAAGAAAGACGATAGGAGCGAGGAGCCGATTGAGATGATCAATCATCAAAGA
Organism: Agaricales sp. HM26-F1; assembly: GCA_002718315.1. Taxonomy (NCBI): domain Eukaryota; kingdom Fungi; phylum Basidiomycota; class Agaricomycetes; order Agaricales; species Agaricales sp. HM26-F1. The sequence goes on from NIBX01000161.1 coordinate 6,454, forward strand.
GAATACAAGCTTTGGACTTTGCGGTTATAGGTGATCGTGGCGAGGGAGGATATACCTCTGGCGATACGGAACGAACAGACCGTGCGACTCGACGTTTTTTTGCTGGGTGCTCCTCGAAAGCAGAGCTCAGGTCCGGGGTCGAGCGAACACGCTTGTTATAGTCTGTAGTATGAAACTGGAGAACTCGAGCTGGACGGAAAGGACTTGGGGATGGAGGGCGGGAGGAATTGTCCCGCCCGCAAATAGGAAGTGGTCGAAGTAGGTAGGAAGGCCCGGGTGAACCATCTACAGAGGAGTTGTCACACTCAGCCTCTGAGTCAACGCTTGGGCTCCTCTTTCTTTTGCTTGATATGGCGCCGGATATATAGCGATCACTGGGAACAGGTGTGGGAGTCGTGTGGGAGAAGATATCACTGAGAGAAGGGTCTCTCTCGACTGCTTCAGCCTGCAAATACTGGATGATGAGCTGATGTATCGTGAGCTAAAGCGTATTTCGACAAGACCATAGGAGATATAGTGCACTCACGCGCTCCTGGTGCGCCTTGTCGAGTTGCTCCACTGGTACGAGCCACGGATAATCAGGGAGGTCGGCGTACATCCCCCAATACATCACAAGAAGGTAGTTCATGAGTCCATCGACGTTATCCCGCCTAGTGGCCTCGACGAACTCGTCGATCCAATCGTCCAGAAGCTTCATTTCAGGTACACTCAGCACTTGGTTCCGAATGAGCCTAGTCCCCAAGAGCCAATTGCTACAGGAGAGTCAGACCCACGTTGGGAGAGTTGTAGGGCGACGGAGGAACTCACTCTAGCATGATGGAGAGTGGTGGTGAGAGGGAAGAATGAAAATTTGGGGATTCCCTCAATGAGGCCTGCCGGTGCATAGAGAACGGGGTTCGTAAAACAAGCTCGTCGACAGGTAGCAGTATCACCATGTGGGGAGAACCAGATGAATCGTTCTGATCACGTAGAACAAGCTCTTTCTTGTTTCTATCCGCGCCATAGCACTCCGAGAGAGCGGAAGTTGGGACCAACAGATGCCAGTGTGAGCCCTCAGTCCAGAGACAAGAGAAGCCCTCAGAGTTTTCTAATGGGACCCATACCTCAGTATATCGTTTGCAGGATCCAACTGTAGTGCTTCGTCGCTGCGGAGGCGGAATCGAATAGTGGAGATAGCATGGTGATGGAGAAGCGAGCTCAAGACAAGCTTCAGCTTCTAGTTGATGGCGCGTTCACAGGTAGGCTTCATCATCGAGCACTAGGTACTTGAAGTCGTTTGATGGGGCTGGGCTACACCTGTTCACCTGGATGTAAAATGTAATTTGTATGGCACAAGAGTAAATGCATTGCAGAGACGCAGAACAACCGGATTGGCCAGAAGCGGCGTATCTCAAAAACCGTAAAGGTGTCAACCCTTCTCGTCGATATGGCTGTTGAACGTTGATCATTCGCAAGACAGAGGGACCTTTTCAGAATAATGGAAAAAGCTAGAAACGGCTCCACAAAGTATCAGGTACGTGATGAGCTTCCATAGATATACCACGTCCAAGTCTATACTGCATCACCGAACGATGTACGAGGCGAAGGGTCCTTCCCGAACACGGAGGGGGATACTATCCAGAGAACAGACTGGATAGAAAGTCAGGCCAAGGATGTAGACACAGGGAACAAATAGGGCAACGTACTAGAGACGGTGATTGCCTCCATCTCACACATCACACTCAGCACGTCGTAGCTGTGAGGCATGTGGTCGTCAATTATCCTTTGAATCAACTGAGATTGTGCCTTGAGTCTTTGGTACGAGAGAGAAGGACCGTCTCCGGAAGCTGTCAGCCCAGAGGCCTAGAGCAAACAGCCCGGAGTGAGAATACGATAATCAAACGATGGTTATGAACTCACCCAATCGGACAAATACATAGCACCATACTCCTCGACACCGTCAAGATCCCAGATGCAGTCTGCGGCAACACCAGAGAGCAATTCTATGAAACCAACAAGTCTATCGAGAGTCACGTCGTATTGCCTTTGAGCACGCCGTTTGTCCTCTCCCTGGAGCCAGAGGTTATTCCGTCGAACAAGAAATCACAGCGGTGGCTTGTACCTTACGAACATCAGCTAGCCGGTTCGGTTGCTGGTCGATTTCTCTGCTCATCATTTACACAGTAGCTGTTCTCCAGAGTTGTGGCCGTAGTGGAAGAGATGCACGTCGGAGGTTGGAAACTCGCAGAGACAGATGAATGTGAATTGAAGAGCCTAGTGATAGGCAGCGGGAGAAGCCTTAACAGTGAGTCAAGGTTGACGCCGTAGCCAGTATTCCGGTACCTTATTCCATACGTCCCGGATGTTAACGACATCCTGCTTCTGTGTGAAAAGGAAGTTACAGCGACATTTCAGGATACAACCGTGGAACCTGGCTCACTGAGGGAAATTTGACACCTACGCGAAGCGGACGATCGCGTTAAAGGCGCGGTTTTCCGATGCTGGATCAGGAATTATATGACCCCGCCAGCTGGATAACGTACCTTTACCCACGCCCGTCGTCCCACTTTTCCTCGTCATGCCTCGAAAGGATCCAAAAAACCTCACTGAAGAGGGGAAAGCGAAGCGAAGCGCCACCCAGAAAGCATGGTACAGTCGCAATTCTCATAAGGTCAAGTCTCAAGCCCGTGAGAGGTATGCAGCTAAAAAGTAGGTGTCAGCAAGCAATTGGTTATACAGGAGCTGAGGACTTTTGTTTAGAGCTGCAGGTGAGCTTGCGCCTCCAGACGATAAGCGACGGGCGCAGCTGGCAGCTGCCGAAGATGCGTACTGGGAGAGGCAGAAGGCGAAATGGAAAGAGAACGATCCGGGTTGGAAGTGAGTTAAGCCGTTGGTTGTGCTCATAGTATCGGGATCCGTGTCTGACGATCTAGATGACAGTAAGCATAAGCACTTGGCCCTGCGAGCTCGACAGCGCAGGGAGGCGAAGAAAATGAAGAAGATCGAAGAGGAGCGGGTCGCCAGGGTGAAGAGAGTTACTCTGGCTCAAGAGCCTGGACAGTCGTTAGAATTGCTCCAGTTCGAGGAAAACCTGCCCTTGTTCGATGAATAGAGTAGATATTTACTAACAAAATCAGTATATTGCTCCGTTTGACATGAGGTTAGGGTGGGCGATACTACACTGAATGGAGAGTCGTGCTGGAACACAGGAGGGTTTAAACTTCGAAGCTAGATACGCTGCCCAGTGCTGAACCTTCAGATTCTTCGTCTGTCTCACTCGCCCTCGCCGTCTCCATAGCTGTAAGAGGGAAAGATTACAACAAAATCGAATGTTGTATTGGGACGAACGCCACTTACCGAGCCAGTCTTGCGCAGAGACGAGATAGTGCTCTGTAAAGCGAGCGTTTGTCTTAAACTGGCTCCAGAACGAGGCCAAAAGGCGTGCGCAATGAGGCTGGAGATGCGACTCGGGCTCCCACCTGAGGATTTGTGTGAGTAAGTCCATCGTGCTCACGGCATGTATCACACGTACGTCGAGTCTCCCAGAGGAGTGCCGACCCATTTGACACGATATTCCTGGGAAGGAAGTTAATGCCTGATCGAGAACACCACAAAATACCCACCCAGCCCTCAGGAAGTCGTCTTGCGGCTATTATGACCTCTACGGCTCATCCGTTAGACAAGGTACAGTTCGGTGTTGAGACAACGAACCAACTGGAAAGCGAATGTTCTTCTCCGTCAATGCGTGCGGTTTCATACGATCTGAAGCACTTGAAATGACGGCGTAAGTGCGGGGTCGCAAGTCTGGAGAGAATACCAGACGATTCGATAAGAGACTAGTAAATCTTGATTCACTGGGGAAGACGTACTAGGCATGTCGTGGTGGTTTATAAGAGGAGAGGTCTTTGAACTTGAAGCCGGTTAAGAGAACGATAGAGTTTGAGTATTACTTGAGAGGGCGTTAAGCACAAGACTGCTGCCGGGACGAGGACCGAGAGCCGGAGCATTGTATGAGGGGATCTGGATGATTGCGATGGGAGTCTGAAGGATTGTAACAGTCATTAGAAGAAAATTTGGCGAAAGAGGCGGCACCACGACTGCTTGTGCCTACATAACATCCAAATAATTATGAGACGTCTACTTGTATCCTTTGACACCGAGTAAAGCGTAGTAGCAGCACGGAACGTACTACTAGGTCCTTGCGTGCCGGCGAATGAGCATACCAGTTGCCGTTCTTCTCCAACATCCCAAAGAGCACACATATACAAGCCAGAAGATATATCTTCTCTCGACTGTCACATTCCTCAAGGACGGAGGATCGCCACCTAACTCGTCATTGAACTCGTAGGCAGATGGTTCGAGGTATCCAAAAAGAAACAGTAGCAGGTCAAGTGTTGAGCCAGATAGGGCGTGGGGATGTCGAAGTGAGAATCCCAAAGGCAAGCTTACTTCCTTCCATGATACTAAGTCACTCCACTGAGAGGGGTATGGTAGATCTGCGATAGCTTGCACGTATAATTAGTCTGGATCAATGAGGTCGATGCATAGTGAATGTGAGCCTTGACCGTGCACAAGTGCCATGCCCGCGAGATAACCCAGGTAGACTGATAATGTATAATTCCAGAAGATATACGGCTTCAGCTGACACTTTCTGCTGCTGAGATAGTCTAGGAGTCCTTGTCGGCAATATACCAGGCAATCCGCTGCACTGGGAAACTCTGGATAGCTCGAGGACCATGGTGGAGATGGGCCATGACGGTAGGAAGATAAGATTAGATGCGTTAAAATGGCTACGTAGCCACTTTTGAGAGGAAGAAAGATGGCTACGTAGCCACTTTGAGGGGAAAAAGAGACGTTTTCGTGACCATTCTTGAGTGACTGCCGTCACTGAAGGAAGGTCACATAACGCTACCCCGCTATACTGAACCCGTCAAGACGGTCAACCACAGGAACGGCGGTTTCCACACGACTTAGCGTTGCCCATACGACAAAGTCAATATACGATATCTATTTTATGGATTCTGAACACTACTCGACTGGGTTTACAAAACTCTATAAATCGTCTTTATTATCAAGATTGAAGCCAGATACCCCCGCACTGACCGGTGTATCGTCACTCACTATCTGAGGAAGGGGGACTAGAAGGCGGGAGATCCCACCCAATGCGATTCTTACGTTGGTGACTGACATTCCTGCTATTCGTCTGGAGAGGTTTTACGTGGCGAGCCTCTTGATGGAGAGACCCACCAACCATCACCTCTGTGCCTCCTGCTGATGACGGCATCGCATCCTCGAAAGTACGACTGCATCCGACCAGACTTATGATCTCTGCGTCAACCCTCTTCTCATTCAACACTGCTCTCATCCTCTGCATCTCTGACTTCTCCTCGGCTCGCCTGTTCCTAGCTTTGAGGCTGATCAACTTGCGATTACTGCGACTTCGAACTGAATGAGGGTGTGACGGTAGAACCTACTCAACTCACCCTTCCCTGTACGTTGCGCATGCTCGCCTGTTCTGCTCTTTCTTCTTCTTCTTCTGCTCCTCGCCCTCCTCCTGGTTCTCTTGGCGCAGCCTGATATCAAGTGGTAAATGTGGTAAACAAGCTTGTGCGAAGACAGACAAATATTGCGGCTTACTTGTTTTTGTGGTATCGTTCCTTGGCTGCTTCCTTCAGCCGTTCTCGATTCCTGAGGGAAAAATAAAGCGTTGTAAGTAATCTCTACTGGGATTAATCAAGCCAGCAGGATCACCAAACATACCTTTGGTAGTAGCTGGGACGCTCTTGGGAGGACTCTAGAGCCTGAGCGGGTCTTGGCGTCTTAACAGGCAAGGTAGGGTAGGATGGTGGCATTTAACAAGTACGTCCTGGCTTCTGGCTTACTAACAAGGAGAATATGGTATGCGATTTCACTGTTCTGGCCCACACAAGCTCCACTGAACGTTCCTCAATTTTTGCTCACGCTATCGGATGCTACAGGTACTGTTACTAACAACAGGTACAGATCCATGCAATAGATTCGCTTTCACGCTCTGCCCACTAATCTCACGCTTTAGCACCAACACCATCGGACTCCCTATGATGAATCGTGAGCGAAGTTCGTCAAATTACTGGGTAGATGAATTACTCACTGAGATTCCTCTAGTTTGGAGCGTTTGGCGGTACGATTGCCATGGTTGGTGGAAGGCTCGATCGTCAAGCACTCTGTAGACTCGTTGCTCGCAAACTTACGCTTACGAGGACGAGGTCTAGGACGCGAGGACTCAGGATTGGGCGTGGGTGGAGGCGTAGGCGCGAGAGTGGGAGGAGGGTCAACAGGAGGATTAAAGAGGGACGTGGGAGGTTCGAACTTGGGTACGACCGTCCGGAGGATATCGAGGGCGGATCTGAACGCCTCTTCGCTCTGTGTAGTGCCTGGGTCCAGAAGAGAAGAAGTGTCTTCCAAGCGGCTCTCCATGGCAGGCAGCGCTCGACGGGCCCTCTTTCGCAGCTCGCCACAAATAGGCTAAAATGGAGGTCAGTTGGTAATTATGAACGCTGTGATAGCTGAACCAACTTACCGCAAACTTCAAAGGTTGAAACCCCTGGCGTACTTCGTCATCATCTATGAGAACGGGGAACGTGGCGAAGTAATGGTGTTCAAATAGCTTGAGGAACTCGTTGTGAACACCGGCCTCCACCGATCGATTAAATGGTTTGAAGAAAGCAGAAAGCCAGACGAATTGAACGGCATCGACGAACATGGTGGAGATTTCTCCCTTCTCTACAACGGGCTGCATAGGGTATGCACTTGGTTACATGAGTATCGAGACGACGATTGAAACGGTGAGAAGGTCGTACCGCAGGTTGCTGAACATGGTTATATGCTACGGTACGTTTGCAGGGCAGCGTTCGTTTGGTCTCGACCAAGCTCTGGGTATTTATGACCATGCGTCCCCTCCCCCTTCTTCCTCCAAAAGAAATAGTGGCAAACCGGCGGGATTCTCAGATACCTATTACGGCCTAGGTCTCGGGGGCAGAAGGGCGGTATGGTGCCGGTACGGTTCCAGAGTGGCCATTTGTGGCCTGGGAGAATTAACCTCCCTTTCAGTATTGTGCGGTCGCGTGTATTCAAGTGACAGCAGACCTTTTTTTCCCACCGTGCTTCTTATCTAGAACCGGCATGAACGACTCGCAAATTCCCAACCCTCTTCTCACCGTTGAATCCGTCCTAGCACGAACGCCAGCGATCCCTGCCCAAGGGCAATGTTTTGTCTACATCACGCTCTTCACAGACCCTTATACTATTCTCCCAATGAGGTTCCAAGGAAATAACCACGAACTTTCTATCGCCCGGCCCATGGAACTGGTGGTGATGTCCACTGCCCGGCAGGCGGAACGTGTCAACAGAGAGAACCTTTTTGTTTGCTCGGTGGCTTCTTTGCCAAACTGGCCTTCGCATGAGGCTATTCAGGTCGCTGGCCTTCTGGTACGCTCCGTTTCCATTTCTCAAGTCTCTCCTAAACATAGCTCATCTTCAAATATTTTAGTTACTCCCTCAGTCTACTATAACTCCTCCTTTCTACTCGCCCACCATTGCTTCGACATTCATGGCTGCTTGCAGTGGTGTTCAAGGGAGAAGGGTTGTATTCGGTGGTATCAGCCACGAGGTGAGCTCCTCGTTGCACCTTCTTTGTTCATCTAGCTGATAAGCTTGGCTCATGCATCTTTAGGATGAGTTTGGTATCCCCGGTCAACCAAGCGCCGACCGACAACGTCCTTGTGCTGCCATCGTGTTTGCTGAGGTTGTGCCTACAGTGCTTGGACGGCTCAACATGGGTGCGTCCATGCTTCAAGATATTCGTGCGACGCCTGCAGAGGAGGCGTAAGAGAACGGGGAGGACGAAGAGTAGGTACAGAGACGAATAGTGTAATCGTATTTACGTATGTAGCAGATGGACTGCACCTCTTCAAGTATCTATCGTGGAGTTACCAGACTTTCGGCCGTAAAAACCCATTGCTTCTCTTCTCAGGTGTGTTAATCATAGCTATATGGAGATGAGTATAATAGCAAAGAGTTCCACCGTCGTTGGGGGAAGATAGCTCAAGTTTGTGACCCCCCCACAATTGTGGGCCACCCCGCCTACTTCGCCATCAAGTCGGTGCGGTTTCTCACTTGGACGTACATTGCATTCGTTCCGAGTCACCACATACACAATAATGAATTTCATGCTACAAAACATCGAGATACAACACAGGTGCAAGAGCTATGAGAAGTGTTACAAGATAGAGAGTTTAAGAAGCCCCATTATTCACTGGCCGAGGAGCTTGACGAGACCATTATCCATGGCCTTCTCGTAGGCGGCGACGGCAGCCTCCCAGGTGTCGAAACTCTCATAGGAGCAAAGGCCCCTGTTTCTCTCGATACATGAGAAGGCCGATGCCCTGTGTAAAGATGATCTAACGTCAGAGACAGCCATAGATCCAAGTCGAAGTGGACAGACTGACCAATCAGTGAAGACACCTGTGCCCCAGCCTTGGACAACGATATAATACCTTCTGCTCGGGATCTCGGGCTTCTCCTCGGGTCCTGGGACAGGAGCCATGATATGGAAAGGATTAGGACGGTAATTGGGCTGATTGGCTCCAGTAGTACGGAAAGAAGGGGTGGCGGCGGGATAGCGGACAGTTGAATGAGTTGGAGCTCTGCGAGAAGCAGAAATGGATTCGTTGACGTGAGAAGTAGTGGGGGCAGCACGGTTACCGGACGACTGGATGCTAATGGTGATGGGCCCGTCGAGGGGAGCGCAGATGTGGTACTCGCTATCATTCTCCCGCTTGACAAAAGAGGCTGGAGTGTGACATGCATCCTGCCGGACTGGAGAAGACCTAGGGCCAGAAAACGCAACATGATGACGGGGGGCAGGGGCAGGCAGCGGGCCTGACGCGTCTACAAACGATCGCGGCTTAGATTCAACACATAAAAGGCGAGGAAATTTGGACCCACCGTGATCGCTGACTCTCTCATATTCATGATGATCGTCTTCGAACCGAGTTTCTAAGAGAACAGTCAGTCTCGTCGGTAGTTCCAGAGAATAGATAGAGCAAATTTACCGCGATGGCCTTGCATGCCTGTGAACCTTCGTAGATCTGGAAACAGAGAGCGTGATTAGAAACCATCCTACAATAGAATATGGGCGGTACTTACTCTGGTTCTCGAGACTCAGAGCAGCAACCTGCTCACTGAGGATAGCGAGCTGCTCCTCTACAGTCGGGGTGTTAGTGCGGGGTCTCATAATGGCTGCGGTAAGAAGGTTGTGGTACGAGGTCAAGATGAGAATGGGTTGGTCAGCAAGCTTAACGAATTTATGCTCAAACCGAGGCCTCTGTATAGTTAATTGCTCGGAGATCGAAAGGAAGGACCCATGGAAGTCTGCCCTCGTTTTCTTACCCTGCAAAATCCCGCATTTACTATCGAAGTCTTACACTCCCTCTCTCTCTTCCAATGGCAAACAGTCTTCGCTGGACCACTCCCGAACAAGCAGACTGGCTACGAAGTCAGATTCCAGCCTACCACATAGCACAGTCCCAAGGGATTACCGTTGTATCCCAGTTCTTCTTTAAGCTAGGCGGGCGATTCTTGGACGAATGGCCAATGGACGTGGAGGTGTTCGGTTGCCCTCGTGGTCAGGATACTCTGACCAAGGACGAAGAAGAGCTGCTTAACAAGAAAACGCTTGAGCGCCGAAAGGTAAGAGTGACCTTTCGAGAACACACCGCTTTTGCGACACAGATGCTGACGTGAATCCTTGCAGTCGATCAAGAACTGGTTTCATAACCAGAGCGACCGAAGTAAAGGTGCGAAGCTCGGCAACGCTATCGCTGAGAAGCTCCTGGAGGAAAAGGAGGGCAGTCGGAAGCATCATGTCCGCGAGTTTTATCGTCGTAGCAAGATGGACGACGTCATACGGCCACGTCTGAAGGCAGAAGTCTCTCATCTTCCTGAGGAAACGCCCTCCCAGTACTCAAGTCGTCGGATGAAAGCGATGCATGCTATCGTCGACGAGTTGTGGGCTAACGAGACTGATGCGTTCCGCGAGGAGTTTACGGAGAACGTTCGGAGGATACACGAAGAACAGGATCGTTTGGAGAAAGAAGCGCAGAAGAGTAACGCTGCTCTGGCGCGGGGGTCGAGGGGGAAGGGGGAAGGGGAGGTCAACGAGGTTGACGGTGGTACAGACGCCTCTGGATCGAGTACTAGCAACACCACGACCGAGGAATTCAGCATAGACGACTTGCTAGATAAGAAGGTGGCGACGAAGAGGGAGCCCAGTGACAATATAGCCCGTTGGACCCAGTGAGTACCAGATCTAGTTCTTCTTGGTGTGAGACCAACAAGCTGAAACTCAACGCGTGTTTTCTTCAGATCAATGAGATCCTTTCCGAGAGTTATCACCGACATGCTGAAGCAATTTCACGAGGAGACTGGCTACAACCTCTCCTTGATAGTGGGTGGTGTAATGGGGGCACATTCGGATGCCGCGGTTCAGTCGTAAGCACCAGTCGCGACCTCACGTGTATATCCACTAATTCACACCTGCTCGCCTCCTCCCCATCAGCTTTCACGTTGGACGGACTACGAACGGCTCAGATTTCAAAGATTATTACCCAGAATTCGATACGGTGGTGTCAGATGCATTTGGTCTGTTCACTCGTAGAACTATCTGTACGTTAACCCTCGTTTTGTATTCTATGCTCATCTTAACTTACTCTACTCTGCAGCTCCTGAGATCAGACAACTTCGCTGTCAGAGGTTGGATATGTACGACAAGAGATTCGACAACATGGCTCAGCGTCGCGCTCAAACCGCTTCTGCCGCTGGTTTGAGCCGTAAAACCGTACTGCAACCTCTGAGAGATCTGACGAACTTGATCCACGAGGAAGAAAGTGCGGAGGCCACTGTTCGCTCTTCTCGAGCAGGCTCATCAGCACCTCAGCATCCAACGGAAAACCTATCGGCTCCTTCCACTCCATCTCCTGGCCCCAACGTCACTCTCCCTCAGCAACCAGCATCGATCACTAGAACGATCGGTAACGCCAGCGACGCACATATTTCCGCTGCCATTCCTCCCACCTCTCAAGCCCAGTGCAGCAGTCCGCCTAGTAGTCCTTCGCATCGCCAATCCTCACCTCTCGAATGGGTGGATCCTTCATCAGGCACAAGACACGTCATTGATCCTGCTCTCGTCGATTTAGACGCATCGACAAGCCCGCGCTCGGTTTCCAAGACGTCAGCCGTGACCACACCAGCTTCCCAACCGTACAACACCCGCTCTTCCCAGCCTAGCAGGGACCAACCCTCTTCGTCTACCCCTTCTTCCTCTGGGCCAAGCACCGTCTGGGCTCCATCTCAGGAACCAGCCGACAATCCTCATGCTCTCCTTCCTATCCCACAGGTTCAGTCTCGAGCCACACCGGCTGACCGTGAATGGTTCAACGAGGCGTGGTCCAATATGAGCACGTTGCAGAACCCCGCCTGGTGTCAGTTGATGGGGATTTGGAAGGCATTCGAGAACGCTCACGATTTTGGCATGGTCGAGAAGGGCAACTGTTCGCACGAGCTGAGACCCCAAGAGGTGCGCCACTGGATTCATCGTGCTCGCAAATTCCGCCTCCCCCCCAATATCGAGGAGATTTCGACCCAGGAGCTCTATCCGTCCAAGTGCGCCGCCTGGTGGCTGGCCTTGCAGCCCGAGTGGCGGAAAGGCGACAACCCTCTCCCTCTCCCTCTCTACTCTTTCAACAAGGCCGACCAAACTTGGGGTCCAGCCTGCAAGTCTGGAAAGAACGGCGTCTTTACGTTTGTCGTGGCACTCTGGTGGTGGTATACTCAAGCGCCGGAGCTCGACGTACCATTGTGGCTGGCATTGGTCAACGACGCAACCAGGGTTATGGAAGGGTGGGTGCGCTATCCTGTTGCACAGGCCAACGGATCTCCAAAACGCGGGATTGAGGACGAACGTGCCGTCCAAAAGCGTACTCGTTTCTTCTAGGCGGCTCCATCCACCATCGTCAACCACCATCGACATTGCTCACCTCACAGACACTTTTTTTTTGCTTCATTAATCACTTTCGAAACGCTTTCCCCCTTCATTTTCATTAGTACCAGCGTGGAAAGCCACACCTGTTCTCATTTTCTTGCTCCTTGGTCTCCTTCCCCCTTTCTCTATGATTTCTTGGGCGTTTTCCCAGTGGTTTCTTGTGCCACCTTATCAGGTCTTGGGCAGCATCTAAGGACATATTCAATCTCTTGCCACCTCTTTGCATCTATTCTAGCAAGTATTTAGTCAGTAGAGTATTATAAGAAGCGTTTTTTGAGGGTCTCGAAACAGCGGCCGACATCGGATAAAACGGAGGAAAACGGATTGATGCTATTCCACGGAACGGCAGGTTGAGAAGCTCACGGATCAGATATCTTCTGTTCCCGAGATCAAATGGTAAAAATTGACGAAGAGATATCCTAGGTTTTATACCAGAAGATATTATTTCAGCTATTAAGTCTAAAGCTATAGTACAGGAAACCGATAGGTAGTGATCATGTGACTTTTGATCGTTTGATGGAAGCTAGACGTACTAACCACTACTGAAACATGAATGGTGATTTGGTACTAACCTTCTACACCACCATTAATGTTGATGGTTGGGTCACCACCCTGTAGTCCCGAGAGCTACTACACCGGTGCGAGCTGGCACACCAGTGAGAGACGCGCTTGAGGAAGCTGAGAACTCAGCCTGGAACCCATGTTATGAAGGGCCCGGCCCAGGTACGTATATTCCTCATACCGTCAGTATTGCTCAGGACTAATATTCCAACCGTAGAACTGGCCGATTTTTCATTCATGCACGATAATGAGAAATCGAAGCTTGCGCAGAGCCATCTCATGGTTCGCTTCCAGGACACCCACAAACCTACCGACGGTCTACACGATTGTCCGGAAGGTTTCGAGGGTAAATACGGGTACTTGAACTCGTCGTACATGCGCCATCACATAGTCACCGTGGTTCCATGCGAGTTCAAGTTAAAAAGCAAAGAACCAAGCGTCTCCTCTACACCTGAGGATGAGATGATGGTCCATACCAATCATCTTGTATTCGTCGAGCCCACAGTGTACATGCGCGTCGTTGATTGCAGAGGACGTGTTGGATACGTTCACACAAACACCAAGAAGAAGGGCCATTTTTTCGTCGCGGATACGCTCAAGAAGAGGGGTTCAAAGATGCTGGGAGACGCGGACTACTCATCGTTGGAGGACTTAAGAAAAGAGTGGTGGTCCGTCCGTGAATAGATACTCTCTGTTTTTTGTCTCTGCTTTCTTTTTGCTATCGATATTTTGTCCATACTGTACTCGGTTGCTTTGTATTAATGCATTCATGGTTTACGCTTGCCCCGCGGACTTGATCCGTTGTGTGCTTCTTCGATGATGTCACGAAATCGAGCCCTGATCGAGGAGAAAGGTAAATGCTTCTCTATATTTCCATATATGGCAGTAATTAACTCTATTTTTAGGTCAAAGCGATGCCAAACTTCTTTTCCCACGTCCTCCGGTCCCTGGTATATATACCTTCGCCGTCTGTCGTTGATCGCCTTTCCCACTTTCTTCCCTCCCCTCATCCCACTAACATCTCCATATGGCGCCCACTCTTAGGAATAGTAAATTGACTCTGACGCTCCCTCCCGCTGGATCTCAAAGGTGAGCGATGTCTATCACGAGCTCCGTCATGTACTCAGGGACCGGGTGCATCTCAGGCGATCGCAGGCACCCACAGCCCAGCCCATTAATTCCAATGAGAAGCCCAAGGATAAGTCCAATGAGCAGTCGAAGGATAAGTCGAAGGATAAGTTGAAGGACAAGTTGAAGGATAAGTCGAAGGATAAGCCCAAGGTGAAGGCCAATGAGAAGCTAGAGCATACAGTGAGTATTATCTATCCTATGAACACTGTAGACTCTTTCGACGCGTTTGCTCTCGCGTTTTTACGCGTTTATCTATCCTCTCTACATGTTTTATTTATGTACGACGCGTTTCTCGTTGTTTTGACGCGTTTTTGTTCACGTCTGGCGTGTCGTTTCTTTCTCGTATATGTGTAATTCCTTATTTTACTTCTTTTTCGCCCATTGAGCGCTTGGGTATCTTTTTAATATTATCGATGTTCACAGATTCATAAGACGAAGAAACAGCCCGTAAAAGATATAGATAGCAAGAAGCGCAGTCGGGACTCAACGCAAGCAGTCAAGGTACGTGCGGCAATGGATGCACATGTTTTTTTAGAGATAAGAGAGCGCATATATACAGGTTTCCGACGCCCTTCATAAGGAGAAACCCGTCTCCGTGAGTAAATATCCCTCTCCCTACCTACTATTCGATGACTCCTAGCTTCAAGAGGGCAGAAGATGATGATTCGCCTCCGAAGAAGCGTCCCAGGACTGACGACTCGAATAATAACAGTACGCTATGTTCCCCTTCATTTATCTCTATCTTCCTATACTGACTACTGCCTACAGAGAAGCAGGCGGAGGCCGAGACAGCAATGTTGAAGCTCAAGGGGGATCTTGCTCTCCAGACTCGTATTAATAGCGCAAATAATCCTCGCAGGTCAGAGGTCAACAGTAAAGCGTCAGACAGCAGGAAGAACGAGTCTGCGACAAGAGTCTGTTTTTCTTTGCTCTCCCGCCTAAATTCCATGCCCTCGCAGCTAATCTTTTGCTTGTAGTTCGGCTCCCCAGATAAGGAGAACCGTGCGATCAAGCCTACGGCTAGTACAGGGGTTGAGAAGAGCTCAGTGACAAATTATCGTCAGTTTACTCATTACTCTCCACTACATCATGGAGGATACTTGAAGTACGCGGATGAAATCCTGCAACGCAAGACGCAACTGTTGAAGCTATCATACGCAAGTAGATACTTTGACAAATAACTTATGAGTAATGTACTACGACATACCGGAAAGTTCTAGAATACACAAGTATCTCTAGTAGATTAGTAAGGTAGATTACGAATCACCGCTGTGCGGTCATGTGACCTCATATAGGAAACAGTATATAAAGCAGACTTCCCTGCTCTCCTAATATAATCGCTTTTCTCTCTTTTACTGTCACTGTAAAACCTCTCTCTAAGAACTCTCAAACACTACCTCTGGTGAGTCAACACAATAGCATCCCCTCGTACGTCTTGTACCACGTACTCGCGCCTACATTGTGCACGGTACTTCCAATAGGTTATGGGCCCTGATGAGCACTGTGTTGAGCACAGCGTTGAACGCTGCTGAACCATGGTAGCTTGCAGGTTCTCTCACCAGAGACATCATTGAGCGTCGTCGTCGCCGACGTACTGCCCTGATGATCTTAGAGACGAATGAGCTTGACTTGATCATCTCATTCATCGATGATGTGCTCCTTGTGATCGCACTCATCAATCAGTGTGCCTCGACATCGTCGCACCTGATGATCTCATGCTTAAGGCATGCAGTTGATCATCGATCTCTCCGGTCTTCGTTGTTATCGCTGATGATCTGATCACTGACGTTGATGTTCTTTCTCTGTTTGATTATAGAACTCAAACCATGTCTTCCAACACCAATGCGTCGTTGATCAACAGTATTCCCATGCTGAACGGATCCAACTTCAAAGCCTGGTCTACCTCTCTCAAGACGATCACCAGAGTCCTTGGCTACTGGCGTATTATCTCAGGAGAATGGGAACGTCCTAAAACTGCCAGCCCTTTGATCGAACACAAAGATGCTCAGGGCAATGTTTCCACGACCGGCACTGGTCCCACAGCTGAGGAGTTGAAGGAGCAAGCTGAGTGGGATAGACTGGATGAGAAGGC
>NIBX01000162.1:0-19894 GCA_002718315.1 Agaricales sp. HM26-F1
GAAGAGCGACATACTCTTCATCAGCCTCCTCAATCTCTTCTATCTCATTATCATCCCCCTCATCATCTGCCTCATCATCAATATAGCGTGATCAGTGAGGCTTGTGGGACTTGTTAGGCCATATCTTGCGTGCAGGAGTGGCCTCAACCTCTTCTTCACTTTCTACATCAGAGTCGCTGTAGGTTGAAACATAAGCAAGCTAGTCTCAGTATATTATGATGAGAAAGACTTACTTATTATGAGAAGTAGAAGGCAAAGCTTTGAGACCAGGCGGAGTTCCTTTTTTGGTAGAGGAACGGGTGGTGCGGCGAGTTACTGGTGTGGGAAGAGTGGCAGGATCACCTCTCTTTCTCTTGAGATGGGTGGTGATGATAACAGGGCTGGGAGAGCGTGAAGGACTCTCTGCAGAGGCGAAGGTAGCAGCAGAGGACCTGCGGGTGAGACGGTAGTGCTTGGAACTGGAGGATTTGACCATAGTGAAGAGGATAATCAGCGACTGGTAGTGCAGGATTAGGGAAAGAACTTAGCATTTCACTGTGCAGCCTTTATACAATTTGTAGGTCACTGTAATGAGAACTCCAAGTTATCTCGCAATTCCTTAGCCATCTGAGATCGACTTGAGGAGATCTGAAGAGTCAGCCTGTGGTTGTCAAAGGAGAGATCTCCGACGCCTGGATCCGCCATAGTAGATCTTCAAGGAAAGCAGGAAGAGGAGGCTTACGATAAGATCTAGGGTCTATCTGAATGAGTTTCAGATGACGTGGATTCTAGAGGGACCCCAGACACCAAGTCTCGGAGAATGGCCAGTTATGAAAAAGTGGTCCACACAACCCTGAGCGAGCAGAGAGGTGAAGGTCGCCGTCGCCACCTTTACCCTTGCCACATTTGCCACCACTCCGAAAAGAAAGGAATGCTGTTTACAGGTCTCCGCAATATTCTGAGAGCTGCTATACGTCACTACAATAGGTAGACCAGGTATACAGTTAGGTAAACTTGAACTTGTTGAGGTAGAGCTGAGAGCAGTGCAGATGAGGGCATGAGCATATTAGTGTTATAGAATAGATAGAGTAAGAGAAAGAAGGAAATACTTACTGCATAGTTAGTATTGTTAGGAGAGCAGAGAGGATTGACAAGGTTCTTGAAACCGATGGAATCGTACTACTTCCTACTAGAGAAAAATGAATAAGCTAACTATACAAAGAGGATTCTATGCCGACACGTAGCTGGTTTGGAATTCACCGATGTCCCAAAGTAAGCTAATGAAGGCCAAATGCCGACGCCGACGCTGACGGCCGACGTCGGTACTCTTCTTTAAGATCCAGCGCCCATCCAGCGCCCATGTGGCGCCTCAGAAATGGAAGAAAAGTAATCTGAAAAACATCGCCGTCAGCATCCACATATTCATAAAAAAAAAACAAGAGTACCTTACACCAATTATTTCGGACCTTGGTTGTTTGCGTAAATCTAGCTGACAGCTGTTTTCGCTTTTTTGTCCCAGTCCCAAATGCCTGTCTAGAGGTACCATAGATATAAAGGAATTAGGCAGTGTATAGAGCACTTCCTAGCTCCCTATCTCTCCCCACCTACCATATTTGCTAGCCATCCATTCTTGTTCGCCCTTGCTAATGGCCGCCTTTGATGAATTCGCAGCAGGTATGCCAGTCACTCTCTGGCTTCTTGACTTGAGTGGTACTCATAAGATATTCAGCTGCCTCTTTGGCCAGGTACCGCGACGCCATGCTCAACTCATGCAAGGACAGTATGGCCAAAGCTGTCGCTGGTATTAACGAGTCTACCTCAGTGTCTGGCATTAGTCCTGGACTGCTACCACCCAAGATCTATACAGAGGTAAGCGACCATTCCTTCTCTTTGAACCAAGACCTGAACTGATTGAAAACTTACAGATGGGGCCTTGTACTGCGCCTGGGCCATCTCCTCTGGAGTTTCCAAGGTCGCACCGTCTTCTGTATTCTGAAGGAACAGAGGCAGTGTTCATCATTCAGGGTGTTGTTACTGAATGCGTACTTCCACCTGTATTCCGTAACTGGTAAGTTTATTTAGTGTTACGAACTGAGAGATAGATTACTCATAGTTGTTCAGTGAACCAGCTAGAGCTCCCTATTTGAAGCAAGCTGTCACCATTACAGGTCTGGGAGGCGAGGAGTTCCTCAAGGACTATGCAGGAGTGGAGAGCATGTTGAGGAGGCTAGAGGAAGGGCATAAGACGACTGCCTTTTCACCTAATCGCTACAACGGCCACCATACCTTGTCATTCTCTTCACGCTATTTCACCTTCATGTCTCAAGCACCATACTGCGAGCATGTACCCTTCAAGAGTTCAGTAGATCCTCAAGGGAAGCTGGAGGGGTTGAGAAAGGACCATGGGCGTATTATCCAGCATGAAGACAATGTGGTTCAATATGCCGCCATCTCCTACAAGGATGGAAAGAGAAAGTGAGTGTCTAGATTGCGTGTTTATTCTGTAAATTCAATAGCTCACCTCTGCTTGATCAGAACAGTTAGATGTGCGCCTAACATGATCCAACCATGGGACTTGGTTGAGATTGTGTTCAGTGTATGTCTCTTCCCATTGAACCGAGAGAAGGACAAGTGGATACCCCAGCTTGTCCTTCGTTCTCTCGGACACCTAGACTCTACTCAGCGCATTGTAAGTCTCTATTCTCTTCATATATAGCTGAAGACTAACATACCTTGCAGGCGTTTGATAAACAGCGCCAGGAGGAGACTCTGGCAGCGCTAGCAGTGCGGCCTATGACCCTGAAGAGGGTGTTTGCGTATGAGGAGAGTGACAGTGAGGAGGAGACCAAGAAGCTCCGCCTATCTGCTGTTGCGGTATCTCTGGCCAAGGGGGTAGCAAAGATGGATATTTGCCCGCCTCCTTCTCCTCCTGGCTCCCAGTCTCCCTAAGTCTTATACTGTCCTACTCTATCTACTGTAGACTTTATATCGGATTTTCAGTATCTACATCTTAATCTTTTTTTAGTGCATTTGATTGTACTTTATTCATCTATAGGACTATGTATTTATGAAGTAGATTGAAGCTATTTTAACCAGACAGTATTAAACAAAAAAAAAACTAGGTGGAGGCTGGTACTTTTCCTGCTCTGGTCTTCCTACGCCTGGCCTCTGTAGCTGCTGCTGCCCCAGCTGCCTTGACCTTTGCTTTGGTGAGGGCGTCTTGCACCTCCTGGAATGTAGAGGTAGGGCAGGAGACGCCTACCCTCTTCCAGAAGGTTTCTCTGGTGGTGTGAGCCACACAGATGCGCCTGTCTCCCAACCACTCCAGGATCTCATGGCAGAGAATCCTTCCCCTTATCCATATCCAGGTGCCGGGCGTGAACTTCAGCTTGAGGTTCAGCCTCCTGATCCAGAGTTCACCGCCCTCCTTGAAATCGCCAGCGCAGTAGAGACACACCCATCCCGTCTTGGGATCCTGGGTGTCTAAGTGCTCAGGAGTAGTGCGCTGTGAGAATATAAACCGGCACTCCTGCATCATAGCATCCACACTTCCGAAGAGCTTGAAGGTACCGTCAGTGGCTTCTTCGTGCTTACGGATTTCGTTCATGGCCCAATACTGCTTTGGATCAAGCAGCCTATACAAATGCATGATGCACTTCGTGGTATACTGCAGGTCGTCGACAACCTCTACATTTGACACAAAGTTTGAGGCGTTGCTGAACCAATCTTTTGAAGGAGTGTACTCGTGAACCTGTAGAAGTATATCTTAGGCGCAATTTAAGAATAGATGAGTCTGCTACACTTACATCATGTCCTAAAGCGGACCAGCTTTGCACCAGTTTTGCCTGCCCCCATGAGTGATGCTTGTGCTGGTTCTTGTAAGCGTTCTTGCCATCCCGTGTCTTCTTGTCTGCACCTTGACCCGCCGCAGCAAAGTTCATATTATCGGTGTAGTGGACCAGTTTTGTGTAATCTTTGCTCTATCAAAGAATAAGTACAATCGCAATACTAGCTAGAATTGGCCAGAAACATACCTTGTGAAGCTTTCCCATCACGTCCGAATACTGAGCCACAAGCAGATAACCGTCATTAGACACTGCGTATCGTGTGGCTCCGTTATCGTTCCAGCATCGCAGAGGCTCTTCACTGTCTTGCTGAATATAGTTCTTCTCCTTGGGTCGTACCCTAGGTGGATTGCATGCAGTCGTGAAGCTGAACGTATCAAATATTTCTGTAGCTGATTAGAAGATCCGTAACTCATCACTTAGCAAGTACATACCAGCGTTTTCCATGCCCTCCTGGTGGGCCTTGTTAAGCATAAGAATACGCTTTCGTAGAGCTTCCTTTTCCCTGCAAAGAAACTTGAGCATGATACAAAGGAAATCGGACAGATGACTTACTTTTTCGCCTGCTCAGACTTAGCCCTCTCCTCTGCTTGATTCTCATAAAGAATCTGAGACCAGCGCGGAAGATCCTCTGTGGGTAATCCCTCGGCCAGCCCTGGGTGCGGCACTGCAGGTGTGGGGACAGATGGCGCCAGTCTCGGCCTGGGAGTCCGCCATTCTTTCCCTTCCTTACCCTGCGCAGTTCCTCCAGTAGGAGCTTGCATGTCAACTGCGCCCTCTTCTGCCATTGTCGGTGAAGTCGACTGAGGTAGCCTAGGGCGTTTTGTTGTTGTCGTCCTGGGTTCCTTGCTTCTTTTGGCGGGGATATGTACAGGTTCAATCTCCTCATCAGAACAGAACGAAGAGACGTCGGAGACTAACTCCTGCATCCCTACATGGTCTGATGAGGGCGGACCCTGTATTGAATGTACCGGGCTGCAATCCTTCGTCATCAGTGCCCACTGCTTGCGAGTTGTAGTTGGCATAAGTGAACTGAATAGAGTAAAGACTATACTTGAAATCCAACATTAAGATTGAGATTTCTGCTACGAAACACGGTAGAGATGTATACACTCACTTTGCTAGTTGAACTGGCGTAACAGTGGTGGTAGAAAACAAGGAGGAATGTTACATGTGGCGGTATCACCGTCGAGTTGTTGCCTTACTACCGCCCTCCGCAATTTGCCGAATGGGGAACCGATATCTTGTACGTATCACCACGTCTTCCCACTCTTAGCAGTCGGATAGCCGTCTATTGTACAGATAATAATGCGTTGTATTACACTCTGTAACCCGTCTCTCAACTCCATGGAAGCCCTAACACCATGACTAATGGTGGTTCAAGGTGATAATCCCCTTAGTTGCGAAGCCCAGGACAATGCAACAACCGCCTTCCGTATGCATCTGTGTACTACCTTTACCACCCGACAGGTACTCGAAAGGTTCCATCTAACCTGGGAGGTATTCGACTAGGTACTCGGTGAGATTGAATCCAAGTTCAAACGCTCCTCGGTACCTTCCCGTCAACCTCA
Source organism: Agaricales sp. HM26-F1 (assembly GCA_002718315.1). Taxonomy (NCBI): domain Eukaryota; kingdom Fungi; phylum Basidiomycota; class Agaricomycetes; order Agaricales; species Agaricales sp. HM26-F1. The sequence goes on from NIBX01000162.1 coordinate 5,396, forward strand.
AGCGCATAGTTCAAGACGCGACTCAAATCTTCCACATTGACAGGCGAAAGCCTAGCGATTTGGAACCTGCGTACATCATCAATGCGATCCGGGATCTGGAGACTCGTCTAATGGTTGTTCGTGGTGACAACCCCCTTAGCTGCGAAGCCCAGGACAATGCAACAACCGCCTTCCGCATGCACCTGCGTGCTACCTTTGCCGCCCGACGGGTACTCGAGCGGTTCCATCTAACCCGGGAGGCATTCGACTGGGTACTCGGTGAGATTGAATCCAAGTTCAACCAATCCATTGCCAATCTGCAAGAGATGTGCGGGACGCTTGCTGCTCGGTCCATTGGGGAGCCAGCGACTCAGATGACGCTTAATACCTTTCACTATGCTGGCGTCTCAGGTAAAAACGTCACCCTTGGTGTTCCCCGTTTAAAGGAGATCATCAATGTCGCCACAAACATCAAAACACCGTATATCTCGAGCTGGAACTGGCCAAGGATCCTCAACTGGCAGGGAATGTACAGCAGCAGCTTGCTTATACCTCCTTACGGACTGTCACCGCTGCAGTCGAAATATGGAACACGGATCCAAGCTCCACCATCATTGAGAAGGATGCACTCTTTGTGGAATCTTTCTTCTCTATCCCAGACGAAGAGATTGAATCCAAACTCCATCTTCAGTCCCCATGGCTCCTCAGGCTCGAACTAGATCGTGTAAAGATGATCGACCGTAAGCTCACCACGGCTTACGTTGCCAGACGTATAGTGGAGAGTTTCAAGCAAGATCTCTTCGTGATTTGGAGCGAAGATAATTCGGAGAAGCTTATCGTTCGGTGTCGAGTGATTGGAGATGGAGACAAGGATGACGAGGCCATGGAGTCCATCGAGGAGGATATATTCCTCAGGCAGCTCGAGAACACGATGCTGAACTCTGTCAGCTTGCGAGGTGTCAAGGACATCAAGCGTGTCTTTTTACAGGAGCACGACAGGGTTTCCACCAACTCCCGGGGCCTCATCCTTGAAGGCTAAGAGAGGAGAACGAATGGATGTTGGAAAGAGAGGGGATCAACCTCAAGACAGTCATGTGTGTCGATGGAGTGGATTTTACTCGCACTTATTCCAACAGTTGCGTCGAAATCTTCAATGTGCTGGGGAATGAAGCAGCCAGAGCGGCTATCTTAAAGGAGTTGCAGGGCGTTATCGAATTTGACGGCTCATATGTCAACTACCGCCATCTTGCCCTTCTTTACGACCTAATGACACTGAGACACGTTGATGGCCAATACACGTCGTGGAGCTAACCAAGCCTGTATACCATAGCGGTTCTCTGCCTAAGAGCTTGAGTGCAGTCCTGGTGCCCAAGACATGACACTACACTGGTCGAGATGTGAACAACCCTCCTCGCTAAAGAGCTTAGGAGACTTGTGGGCACCAAGACTGCGTGCATTGCATTACGCCCACGATGGTCGGGAACAACCCACAAAGGTTCATCTCCGCTAAAGAGCTTGAGACGCCCTTCTCTACCACCGCCTATAGGGTCCCCGCTAAAGAGCTTGGGACACACATAAGAGCTGATTGGCAACGAGCCAGAGGTTGTAGGTGCAGGGAAGCTTGAGAAGCTTGAGACGCCCTTCTCTACCACCGCCTATAGGGTCCCCGCTAAAGAGCTTGGGACACACATGTAGGTGCAGAGAAGCTTGAGACGCGCTTCTCTACCACCGCCTATAAGGTCCCCGCTGAAGAGCTTGGGATACATATAGGAGCTGATTGGCAACGAGCAAGAGGTTGTATGTTCAGGGAAGAAGGCATGGTATAAAGACCTGTTTGGGAGTTGTTAGGTTGATAGAGAACCAGTCAAAATTTACGAAACGTTTACCACTTGCATGTCTGTGTCCTGGCCGCACGTACGCATCCTCGTCATATGTGCGTATTCCCACCAAGATTTCGAGGGGGATGAAGGATACATCTGAGAAAACACATATGAGCTCATGGCAGTGAGAGAGTAATGCAAGTATAACTTACAAGGAGCAAAGATGAGTCTTCCAGGTCGTACATGGTTGGTCGACCTGTCACGAAAGCTACGTGAAGTAAGCACTGGGCAAAGAGAGGAGATCTAGACAAAGCGAACTCCTACGTGATATGATTTGGAGCTACTTCGTCGTTTCCACCCTTTGTTGATGATGACCTATATGAAAAACAGTGTTAGAGTACGATGAGAAAGATGCCCAAGGAAAGAAACTGACTTTAATCATTTGCTGAAGGTCATCCGATCGTATGGCTTCAGTACGAGGCACACTGTCCTCTGATTTGAATTGTATAGATACTGGTGCCTTTATCAATGGAAACAACCTTAGGAGACGTGATATGAGGGACGACAAGTCTCCATTTGGGTGGAGTCGCTGAGTCTCACGTCTTCCTGAGGTAACATGACGCTAGAGAAAGTGAGTCCTCCGTGCACACGGCTCGAGGAGTATACACACATACGAACCATTTGAGTTGTTGTTGAGGACTTGAAGGCGGAGCCAACGAGCGACAAGCGAGGAGACGTAGGTAGACGCAGGAGGAAAGACAGAAATGGGTTACGTAAGCCACTTCTCGGTCCTCCTGAGCCTCGCCGACTTCCAGAGTTGCACGTGCCCATCTAATCCAATCCCTATAGACCTGAGCTCAGGAGTTCTCGCTCTCTGGTGTTCTTACATCAAATAATACGGAAAGGTGTGCTTAGACAGTTGAATCACTACGCTATTTATTCCTCTACAACTCCGTACAAGTACCGTATCGTATAATCTATACCAGGAAAAGTTATCAGCTCATGGAAGACTCAATCAATCGTAGAATGAACTTACAGGTCTGTACAAGAGTCGAAGAATAGCCCGGAGAACTATTGAGACTTGAGACTCGCCCCTTCTATCCAATGCTCTAGTGGACGTCTCTTGTTTGAGGAGACGCAACACGATAGTTGGCATCTCTCGCTCGAGGAGACATGACTCGAAGGTTGATGTTCTCGCTCAAAGACACGGTGCGCGAGATGTCGAGGAGGCTCAATGCCTCTCGTTCGAGAAGACATGAGTAGACGTCTCTCGTTCGAGGAGACGCAAGTCGAGAGTCGAGCTATCCGCAAAAGAAACAAGAGTCCAGCTATTCAATCAAGTCAACATGGGCACCAGAACTGCTATTGTGTACACTTACAACGCCTTCCTCGAGAAGACTGACGAGGCAGTAAATAAACTTGAGAAGAATCAGGACTCGTAGAAGCTTCTAATGCTGAGAGTCGTTGAAGCCGAAAACGGAGAGTGAGTGACATCAACAACCAGGGAAGAAGAAACGTACAGGCTAGGACAGTAGTGACGGTGTGGGTGGCCTTGGGCTGAGGTAGGCATCAGCAGTCTCCTTCATATGGGACAAAAGCTGAGATATTTAACTGAGTTAACATGAACACCTGGCAAGACATCAATACACTTACGTTTGGCTGGACATAGGGTGTATGATCACGGACGTGTGCCTCTTTCCAAGGGGAGGCCACACGAGACACGACATGAGAGTGGACGTCTCTAGCCAGAGGAGTTGATGTCGCTCTCGGAGATGCGCAAGAGAGATGACCTGTTTCGCTTGAGGAGACACGACACAAGACCTCACGATCGGGTGCACAAGGGCTTATGATCGTGGGCTTGTGCCTCCTTCCTTGAAGAGAGGCGATGTGGGACACGATACGACAGTTGAGACCTCTGGCTCGATCGACTCAATGCGAACATTGACATCTCACGCTGGATGAGACGCGATGCCAGAGTTGATGTTTCTCGCCCGAGGAGAAGCAATACGAGAGACGTTGGATATCGCTCAAGGACATGGGATGTGAGGGTCGTTGTGTCTCACTTGAGGAGACGTGGTGCGAAGGTCGATGTTTCTCCAAGGGTCCATTACAGCGGCTGAAATAGAGCCCACCAAACCTAAGATCAGGGCTAAATGTGAATCGAAAGGATCGATCTTGAAAGCCCAATGGAGCAAGGGGATGGCACACAGGGCTGCAAATGTGTTGTCAAGGATCGTGCAGATGTTATATGAGTCGTTCGAAGTGTAGCGAATGAGCAGCGACACGAGGGCGGAGGCATATCGCTTGAGGAGACACAGCATGAGGGTTGAGCCAGCTCGCTCGAGGAGACAAGACACGTGGTATTTCGCTTGAGGAGACAGGACACGAGGGTCGAGCTATCTCGCTCAAGGAGACGAGACGCAAGTATCTCGTTTGAAGAGACACGATGCGAGGGTTGAGGTATCTTCTGAAAGGAGACGAGACACGAGTATCGAGATATTGCCCTCGCAGAGACAAGATGGCTGTGGGTCAACGTATCTCCACGAGACACAACACGAAGGTCGATATGTCTGCCTTGAAGGAGCTCAAAAAGAGGGCCTAGGTGTCCATCGAGGTAAAAAGCTTGAGACAAGACGAGTAGAGAGGTCGTTCGAGGTGTGTGGAGTTTGGGGTGATTGCACACTTTGAATATGTGAGGATTAATGAATAGACATATGGGTTAGTGAATCTATTCACCAAAGTCAAGGCAGACGACAATGAAGACGACTCCTCCGGATCTTCATCCATCTAAGACAAGACAGTCGATACCGATACCGAGACCGAATACAAAGACCCTGGGTCTTTCTTCATCAAAGATACCATACCTGCCAAGCCCTGTCTGGGTCAGATGGGAAAATACGTGCACCATGCCTTGACCTTCTCCTACCGAACTCACCATTTCTCAGTTTACATTTGGGGGAACATGGCATGCTTGGTTCGTTGGGACAAGAGGTGTCTTACCGACGACCGCATCAGCATAAAAGATGTGGACCGGACTTGTGAAACTCTCCAGCGGAACACCAATCTGCCTCTGCGAAAATCGTTGGTGTATGCGAGCATCCAGATTCTTCCTGGGCCAGCCTTGTTCCGGTCATGGCCCAGATACATCTGCGTCAGAGTATGCTGCCCCTCGATCTCGCCTTCCGAAACAACCACAGGTATGTTTTCCATCCCGTGTTCACCAAGTTCACGGATAGTTTCCCACTCCCTCAATGAGTGTGCTGGTCGCCACGAGTCTTTGATCAGCACCATCTGATACTCGCCTACGTCCCTGTTCGTTGGTATACGCTCCTTGTCCTTGTTGTAGCTCGAGTGGTTCTGCAGGAGAGTACCCGGAATAGCCCTAGTTCCACGACCTGTGAGGCGGACGTCCGTATCAGCCTTGATGAAAACGAGATATCAAGAGAGAAAGACGTACCGAAAATGTCCAACGTGCCTGAGTGAGTCGATGGATATCTCTCGAGGGTCGACAGTCGATCCTTCGAGAATCGACGGATATCTCTCGAGGGTCGACAGTCGATCCTTCGAGAGTCGACGGATATCACTCGAGGGTCGACAGTCGATCCTTCGAGAGTCGACGGATATCACTCGAGGGTCGACAGTCGATCCTTCGAGAGTCGACGGATATCACTCGAGGGTCGAAGTGAATCCCTCGAGGGCCAACAGATATCACTCGAGGGCTCGAGAATCAATCATTCGTCCTGGAGGAAACTCGACTCGAGGGTCGATATGGATCTCCCTCGTGGAGGAACTTTGAGCGATGGGGCGGTTCACGATACGACGAGTCTTGAGGACCTGAACTTTGGAGAATTGAAGGTTACTGAATAGATAGATAGGTTAGTAAATAGGGACTTACTTTGCAATCGTGGATAATCTTTACAAGCGTATCCCTCCCAGAACGCATAACGCAAAACCCATATGATATCTCATATTCATCTAACGCATAAACGGTGGGTAGGTGAAGCGGTTCGCCGAGCAGCTAAGAGACTTACCTACGCCTCTAATCAATAAGCTGAGAGCAGGTCGAGACGATCGGCCTTGAAGACTAAGCTAAGATTAGGCGATGTTGAGGGAGGCAGACGGCCTCCTGAGTACGTCGGGAGGGATGTTGGAGTGTCAGGAGGTCGTCCCAGGCGATGCCGAATGCTCGAGCAGGCAGCCCTAGCTGTGGGCAGGAGGAAAGGTGGAAATGGATTACGTAAGCCCATAGTCGGTCTTGCTGAGGCTCGCCGAGTTCCAGAGTTGCACGTGCAACTCTGGAACTCGGCGAGCCTCAGCAAGACCGACTATGGGCTTACGTAATCCATTTCCACCTTTCCTCCTGCCTCCACCCACGCCTGCCTCTGATGCTGCTCGTCGCCTGTTCCTCCTCTAACTCCTCAGCATCTCCTCGAACGACTCTCGCAGTGCCCGTATTATCCTCGACCACTTGGTCGGCGCTCGGCATCCGTCTTGTGTCGTTTAATGCAACATTGCAGGCACTTTGAAAACGATGAGCGATATTGGTTATCGCTTGTTTAACCTAGGTTTTAGTAAGTGCTCACCAGCTGCTTGATGCACAGGTGAAGCGCTAACCCCATGGTTTCTAGCTAACAACTTTCATGCCTGGAATACTGAGTATTGTCGGGGGTTGGGCGGGAGTGGTGCGTTAACGACGACTCAACCCTCATCATCAGGGATATTGAACGTATTGGATAGGAGTTATCGAAGATAATGTCCCCTCAGGAAGATGGACCACTCGAAACGTAATGCCTCACGTCTCCTGAAGCGAGACTCGTCTTCCCTTCCCTCCGGTCGTGTGGCCTTGCTGGAAACTCCCCTATTCGACATCTGTACTTGAGATGTCTTCCTCTTAAGGAGAGGACAGCCCACTCGTACTGAGCTTCTTGACAAAGACTCCCTCAAGCCTCCTTGTTTTCCTGCATCGATGAACCGGCCAATATCTGTAGAGCTCAGATCAGAGAGCTCGAATCAGAGTACGGGACCCTCGTATGGAGCAATACAAGGGGATGACCTCTGGTAAATCTTTGGAGTGAGTTCTTTTCCTTGGATTCTTTCTCCTTGTATTCTAATATCGTTCGTATCGAAGGACGCGATCGACCTCTGGTATAATCTTCTGTCCGTACGATGCTCGACCACTTATTCGGCATCCGGGCTTGCGTCATATAGGATGACGGTGCAGGGCCTTGAGAGTGAGATTGTCGACCGATCCTACGCCTGTTGGCCTCAGGCGTTGGTAAGTGTTCACCACCTGATTGATGTACAGTACAAGCATTGACACCATACACTCTGCGTAATTACAACAGGTTTCCGTGATAGAAGTACTCGGAGCGGCATGGGAGATTTGGCGGGAGAGGGTGCGTTCTTGCAATGAACGGGTTGAAGACTGCAAGGTATCTCTCTGTATCAATTTTTCTGATGATTCTATGTACAAATTCTCATATTTCTTCAGTATACGATTGCTCAAGGCTCATCACATCGTGGACGACGATTCAACCCTCTGTATCAGGCACGCCGAAGATTGGGAGGGAGCTAGCAAGGCCAACGTCTCCTTGGGGCTCGCCTTCTCTCAAGTCTTGTCGCCTCTAAGGAAACTTCCCATGTCTCGACACTCCCGCCTTGCGATGTCTCGTCCTCGAGAGGATCCTACACTTGGTATCTCTAGCTCGACGGAGATTACGTCTCCTTGAGTTTTTGTCCATCGAGAAAGCTGCCAGCATCTATAAGCCTCGAGTCAGAGTATAGCTCCCTCGAACCGAAGCTATACGATCAGATGACCAACAGCAAATGATTAGAGCTCGAATATCTTTCTTGTCTCACTCTAACAATGTTTTTCTCGCAGGGCGCTATCGATCTCTTTCGTTGCAATCAACAAAGTAGCTCCACGTCATATCATCATGTAGGAGGCCGCTCTGCCTACCTCTTCTCTTCTCTTTGCTCACTGCTCACTTCGCCTAGCTTCAGGACCGTTTCTCCAAAGGAGAGTACGATAACGTCGCAGGCCAAGAATGCCAGACGATCAAAGGTATTGGGCAAGACTTGGTATTTTACAAGTAGTCTAACTATTTTCCAGTAATCAGAGGTCGTATGGAACATTGTGCTTGAGATTACCAAGAAGCCGACTCCACATCTGAAAGTGACTTGCATCGTGGTCACCAGACGTGTCTCGGGGGAACAAAAGGCCTGACGTCTCTATCGTGGCGGCGACTTGTCATGTCTCCCGTAGGGCCGCGTTCTCGAGGGAAATTCATAGAGTAGACCATGCAGTCACTCTTATGGGGTTGGGTAACTACGTAGTAAACTAATATAGACTACTGTAGATCTCTGATCGTCGTACTACTATAAGATACAGCGTAGGAACATGAGAACTCGGGTCCTACGAGTCTAGGATCGTGAGAGATAATGCGCTGGGAATGTGACTCAGAGGCCATTGATCAGCTGAGCGAGCTTCTGGGCAGTTGCCGAGCAAAGTTGTACCAGCATTACCATCACACCCAGTGAGTCCCAGGTATGTTTCGTTGGTCTGGGCTGATCATATATTTATTAGTGAACACGATGCATCCAGTGCACATCCAGTTATCAGAAGAGCGGCTCTCTGCCGAACATTTCAAAGAACTGATAGTGTTCTATGATACATACGTAGGCGGGCACGATAAAGGTCCGAAGGATATCAGTGATATCAAAACTCGCATTCTCGATCAATACAAAGGCTCCGCTGGTGGTGCGGAGGTAGATTCATGGCGTGAGCAGCTGAATTTGCTCGAGGCGTGGGACGAGGATCGCTCAGGCCCACCACCGGAGGTAGGTATTTTGGTGATCTACGTCTTGTTCATACTCATCAAGTGTCCCCCAGCGTCCTACTCGCTTAACAGAGAACCGCGATTCACGGTCTCTGGAAATCATGGAGGAAAGTACGTTCTGTATGTCCTTATTCATGAGTCGGTAGCTAGCTAACCCGTCAGCTAGTTGTGGGACCCCTCACAGGTCAAGTACGGGTGGCTAAAGACGACGAACGTTTGCATGATCGGCACTTTCGTCGATTGGTCAGTTTCAGCGGAGACTTCGTCAAAACGAGTGCTTTGACCACAGCAGCCGGCTTACTCGAGATTCAGACTGAGTTGCTTCCAACATATGAAGGATGGGCTGGGGGGCTAGAGTTGGATGCATGGAAGACCTTCCTCACTTCTCTGGACACTTGGGACAACAATGGTCGTCATGGTGCACCTCCTTTGGTACGTTCACCTCTTATTTGTGATTACCCTGCATTCATTGGGTCTGTCTCAGCGACCTTTGCGTGAATCTGAGCTAGGTCCGGCGGCAACCTCTCCTCAGCGCAGTCCGGGTCAGTATCCACCTTCGTTCTCTCACTGGAAACTTCTCATATAGTCTATTATCACAGAGTCTACACGATCAAGTAAAAGCCTCACAAGCCAAGGCAAACGTCGTCAGACAGACGAGGTTGGTAAGACTATTCCTTGTGTCTACAAAATGCTAACTTCAGAACAGATGCCGAAACCTCAAAAAAAACGGAGTCGTCGTGGTGCAGTGCGAGGGGCTCTGTGTTTCCTTGATCTGTCAGCAACAGCCGATGATGGCGATGAACCAGAGAGCGAGGAAGACGTCGAGGAAGAAGATGGGTTTGAGGATCTTGCAGATGATGGTAAGACTATGTTTGATGATACTTAGTTCAACCACTGATGCACATTATACTAGACGAGGCATTCTTCGGTGTCGAAGTCATTCAACGAGAGCCAGAACTTTCTCATGAAGAGGAGGCACAGGTGATGCAGCGTCAAGCTGAAGAAGTGAGGATGCGATATGCTCAGCTCAATGCTGGCTCATCTCGCTCTGCTTCTGACCTTCCCTGGTCCATCAGGCGAGACACTCCATCGCCAACCCAGGAGGAGCTTGACGAGGCTGAAGAGGGTGTTTCCCGTCGCCAGAAGAAAATCATGGCGTATCAACGGGAACAGGATCGCAAGAAGAAACACTCCCAGAGAGCTTGGGGAAAGTTCCATGAAGCCCACTTCACAGTGGGACCTGAGAAACCAATGTGGGAGATATACGTCAAGGTTAGGACCTCCTTCTTCTATCCACAAGCTTCGCTCACGCGTTTTACACAGAGGAACAAGGCACAGCTCGTTTACAACGAACTTTGTGCATCAAATATGGCTGCCAAGAAAGATATCGAGGATGTGACGATCCGCGCAGATTGCGTAGACAGAGTCTATCTCCGTGTCAAAGCAGGAGATCTTCATAAAGCTCTGTGGGAGCTTCCGAACGCCTTCGTTTGCATACGCAAAGACATTGAGCCTATGCGCCTGGATCACAGGCAGTCTATGGCGATCCTCACGCCTCTTCAGAGGATGGAGGATATTATTCCCAAGGTTCATAGCTGGGTTCGTATTAAAAACGGCTACTACAAAGGAGATCTGGCACTTGTGGTGAAAATCAATGTCTTTCACACAATGCTCCATGTCATGGTAGTGCCTCGCATTCCTCGCTCTCAAGACGCTCCCAAACATCCCAATGGAAAGCCCAAGCTAGTGATACCTACCACAATCAAAAAAGATACCCCATTCCGACCGCCTCCTCAGCTCTTCCACCCATATCATATAGAGCGTGAATTCCCCGAGGATTCAGACGCAATGGAGACCCGTGTATTCTCCGAGGCATATGAAGCTATGGTGGCCAATGCAACAGGCCACTACTTCAATGTCGAGCTTCCCGAGGTCAAAAAATACAAAATTCTTGGCCGTACATTCATTAACGGGTATCTCATTCTCACAAGAGGTGCTCGCGGAGTAGAACTCGTACAGCCCACACCATCCGAGTTGATAGAATTCAGCCCAGACATCAAAGTCGATTTTCCAGAAGCCCAGTTGCGGCGAGTCGCTCCTCTCATCGGCGAGGACTGGCCTGTGCGTATCATCAATCATGAGATGGCAGGCATGCGAGGTGTCATAACGGGATCCAGAGGAGAGGCGCTGGATGTCCTGATCCATGTGAATGGTGCACCATGGAGGCTTGTAGAAGTTAATCGCACTATGGTTATTCCTGATTACTCAGTGGGAAACTCTGTACATATAGCAGTTGGGCAGTGGACAGGTAAAGAGGGAATAGTGCAACGGGTCTTGGTGGGCAGCGACATTGAAGTCGTCGTATTTGACAGTGATACCACATCTTCCGACCCTGAAATCGACGAAATGCCTGGTCGTCCAAAGTTGTGGTACACGCACGACAAACCACACTTCCCCAAGGAACCTCTTGTCCTGACCCTCTCCTCTCTCGATGTGGATCTTGTGCTGAGCCACACTCATCCCACTTTCTTCCCCACCCAAGCCCAGCCCACCACGGATGCCACTGGCACTGAGTGGAGTAACACTGAAATCCCGCCCATGACCTTAATTCACACCCGCACCATGAGCGGTGCTCCCACCCCTGTCTCTCAGCTTCCAACTCGCCTCTTTACCACAGGTGATCACTTCAAGGAGCCTCTCTTGGGCAAAGACGTAATCATTCGAGGCAATAAGAACCCGCCTGAAGCACCTGTGGGCCCTGGTGTGGATTCAGTGAGGCACAACAAGGGCCGGCTTGGCCTTCTCAAAACGGTTACTCCTGGCCGCATCGGCATAGTGTATATCAATGGTGCCTATGACCAACCACCACTCAAGATACCGATTAGTTGCCTGGTTGCAGCGCCCCGGTAAGTACCTTTGTACAATCTGAGAGTCCTACTAATTGTATCTACAGTCGGAAAGAGTCTAAGGTAAGAGCAAGAGAACGCACACCACCACCAGAACAGGACCTTGCCCCACGCACTGCCGCAAACTATAGTGGTTGGTCCAATGACATGGACATTCCCAGCTCAGATAGCGAGATCGCTAGATGTAAGTTCTTTTCAACTCTCGTAATTCACATTAGCTAACAGTGGATCACATCAGTTACATTCTGTCTGAAACAACTGGCTTTCAATGGCACTAGTAAGTCAGCTCCATTCTCATCTAGAATTGAGCTCACAGGCAAGTTCCCAGAGCTTCTTGGATACTTTGAGCGAAAACTCCAGGATCCAGACTGGACTATGAACATGACTCAAGGCGGAATGGGCAATGGTCTGCTTGACGCCCCTCTGGTTGTTCAAATCCGCAACTCTGGATCACTAGGAGTTGCTCCGCACTTTACAGAAGATCAATTTGGATCTATTTTGGAGTATAACGCGGACGCCGACACTTTCAAGATCAAGTTCACCTATGAGATGAAGTCCGGTAAGAAGATTTGGAAGAATCATTGGCTTCAGGATGCAAAATATCCCGAAGTCTTTGAAGTCCCAGGTCTGTTTGTTCATCCAGTTGAGCCACTAGAGGAAGGATGGCGAGTAGGACTGGCCTCAGCACCCTTAACCAAATGCGGCTATATCTATAAGCACAATGGTAATATCAAGGTTCTGCAACAGATGAGCAGCAAGAGCAAGCAGGTGATGTCTGGGCGGGAATACTACTACAAGAAAGCAGAGCATTTGTTTGGTGTGTGGTACGCTATTGCAGGTAAGATCATTCTATCTCCTGCATCAAGTATTTGACTTATGAGCCTCACAGATGAGGACAAGGCCTCTAGTGCTTAGCCAAAGAAACTCTATGTTATTCTATGTCTAAGATCCAAGGTTGCGCAATGGTCAAAGTAGAACTTAGCGGTATTTTGTGTAGAATATGATATACAATCTGATTGCATCAATTCTTATGTTTGCATCAAAAGTCCGGTGTCTTAGAACCAATGAGGATCCACCATCATCATTTTCTTAGCCAATAAGATTCATTTGTTTCTTCCTTCAAGGGTATGAACCCCGGAGGTACTGAGACTTAAGAACGAGAACTATCGTCCTCGTAATTGTAGATCAGATTAGATCATTTGCTCAAATCAAGTCAGATCAACAAAATTTGACAGGCAACCTATGATTTTTTTGATCAAGGAACATGATGACGATGTCCGATCATTGATAGCATCAATATTTGAGATCAGATAAGATCATTTGTTCAGTTTTGCTCAGAATGAAATGATTTAAGTGAGCAGCAGGGGGTTTTCATAGGCTGTGGGTCCAGTGATGAATTCTGATCATTGATCAGATCAAATTTGGAATCAGATAAGATCATTTGTTCAGTTTTACTCAGAATGATATGGTTAGAGTGAGCAGCAGAGCGTTTTCATAGATTGTGAGTCTAGTGTTAAATTCTGATCATTGATCAGATCAATTTTGGAATCAGATAAGATCATTTGTTCAGTTTCGTTTAGAATAATATAGTTTGAGTGGGCAGCAAAAAGTTTTCATGAACTGCAAGTTCATTTGTATTGTCTAATCATTGATAGGATCAAAGTTAAGACCAGCTAAGATCTTTTATTTAGTTTTGCTCTGAATAGAATAGTTTGGATGAGCAGCAGAGTGTTTTCATAAACTGTAAGTTCATCAAAGTTGTCAGCTCATTGATGAGATCAAAATTAAGATCAGATAAGATCATTTCTTTAGTTTTACTGAGAATAGAATGGTTTAAGTAGACAGTAGATGATTTTCATATACTGTAAGTCTAGTGATAATGTCTGATCATTGATAAGATCAATTTTGGATTAGAGAAGCTCATTTCTTTAATTTTGTCTAGCATGTGATAATTTAAGTAGACAGCATAGGCTTTTCCTATAGTGCAAGTCTAGTGATGCTCTCTAATCACTGATAGCACTAATAATAGGATCAGATAAGATCATTTTTTTTGTTTTGTAAGGAATTGAAAAGTTTGAGTAGGCAGCAGAAGGTTTTTACCACATAGAATGATAGTAGTGATGCCTCATCAAATTCAAGATCTGATAAGATCATTTTTCTAACTTTGCTCTTAATTAGACAGTTTCAGCTGGGAGCAGATATGTTTGAGAATCTGCAAGTCTACTGGTTCTATTAAATCATTGACCAGTTTAACAGTTATATTAGATGAGATCATACATGCTGGAGGAATATATGTGTAAGAAAGTCTTTTGCTAAAATCTATGCCCAAACTATCATCCTCGTGGTTGTCGGCCGCCAGGTCTGGCTAGTTCAGCTGAGTCAACACTCTGACTAGCTGTTTATTATCACACACTCTTATATCTACCACTGGCTGCACGCACTCTGTTTCCTCTGTTGGTACTCCATCTGGCTGTTCTGTCTCTCCTCCATCAGCAGAAATATCAGAACATGTTATCTGTTCAGAAAATTATATAGACACTCTGTCGCTCAGTACAGACTGCTCAGTCTTGAAATATGCATCTATTCCAACATCTTACTATTCTGCTTTGCAAATAGATCCAAGATCCTCAAATCTACGTGTCATAAGAGAAACACCACTTGAAAAATACATAAGAGTCTATGATGTCTATGAGTGCCAAAGTGTTATATGGTCTACCATAAAGCCGTGCTCCAAAAATATGATTCAATGGATTTCAGTTTCCAGTTCTGTAAGATTGCTAGTTCAGCTGGCTTATCTTCAATCTATCCGCAATCAAATCACAAGAGAGCAGTATCAGCAAGGCAAGAGGAATGCCTTGCACGAACATCAATGGGATGCTATTACCCAGGCTCTAACACTATACAATTGGCTGAGAACTTTCACTGTACATATCAATAACCAGCCAGATGTTCTAG
>NIBX01000163.1:0-19880 GCA_002718315.1 Agaricales sp. HM26-F1
CACATACGACCTGCCTATTTAGGTTACAATTTGATGCGATATACGACCTGCGACCACGACCATGACCAATTTCTCCTAAGAGGTGACTATATCCACCCCTGGAAATACTCGCTCCTGATGCATCAGTCTCAACTGGATATTTACTGGATTTGATACATAAAACGAGCAGCTATTTGTGTACCATGATCGTCTGAAAGCACAGCCCGGCATGACTATCCGAGAGTCTTTCGAACGGGCAGTCGAACGTGAACTGAACTTGGCTCGAGACAGGTCTGGTCAATACGCTCAGAAGCATCTTAAAGACGACAACAACGTCAAGCAGATGGTGGTCGCTGGTTCCAAAGGTTCCTTCATCAACATCTCCCAGATGTCCGTCTGTGTAGGGCAACAGAGCGTGGAAGGTAAACGAATTCCTTTCGGTTTCCGCCATCGAACTCTCCCACACTTCACGAAGGACGACTTCAGTCCCGAGGCTCGGGGTTTCGTGGAGAACTCTTACCTGCGCGGCCTCACCCCTCAGGAATTCTTCTTCCATGCTATGGCAGGGTGAGAAGGTCTCATCGATACTGCTGTCAAGACAGCCGAGACCAGTTACATTCAGCGCCGTTTGGTGAAGGCTTTGGAGGACATTATGGTCTGTTATGATGGGACTGTCAGAAACTCTCTAGGCGCACATCCACTCAATTATTGCTGGCATGAAGGAATGAGTATCAGGGCTCGTAGAGGATGCCTACCATGACTGGCTGAAAGTACAGCCTGGCATGGCTATTCCAGTTTATGCTCCTCCACCCCTAGATGTATAATGTAGTATTCAAAGAATAAAGACGAAACATAACAAGGAAAGGAGTTCATGAGTCGCCTTGGTGAGCACTATGTGTTGAGACTACCGTTATAACTCATGTAATTCTAGCTCAGGCTCCTCGTACTCCTCCAGGTCAAGCTCCTCCACTTCAATCCCATTATTTCGTAGCTCTGTCACAGTGTCTTCACACATAGTAACTTCTCAAGGAAGTTCGAGATGAAGGTAATTGATAGAGAGAGATAAGTGGCGATTTGAGCTGAGCAGGCAGCATCACGTGCAAATATACAGTCAGAGACCATAAAAGGAGAGTTAGTAACGTGATCAGTTTTTGTTACGCTTCTTCCTCTTCCACCACATAGCTGGTACTTTTAGTCCAGTCACTCTATCTACACGCTAGCAGAGCAAGTAGCCTTCTCATGCCCCATGTGCATGGCTGGTTATGAGCTTTGTGTAGTTGTACGGAATATGGAATGGCCACTGTCTCCGACCCCATGAGTCGGCACAGTTGTGCCTACTATATTTTGTATAACGGCGTGGAACACTACCAAACCATCACCTTAGGTCTTTCGCCAGTGAAGGTGGTCACATTTCCATGCCCTATGAGCATAGCTTGTGTACCATCTCATGACACTGTATCATGGTTGTTTCTTATGAGCACTGTCCCTGGCCCCATGTGCTGGCACTGCGTCTCAGATCAACCAGGTCCAGTGGCATTCTACGTACCAGAGCCTCCTAAAATATGTATCCATTCAGTAGTATCTATGTTTCTGTATTCTGTAGTTCAATAAATATGTTCTTTATCCCACTCTATGTGAATGTAACGCAACCATCCGGAACAAAGGGACACTATGAATGTTATGGTCTGAATGCGCCATGAGGAATGTGCGTAGCTTTGAATTGTTACCAGCTAACTGCTTTCTTATCCTTTTCCTTGTAGTATAGACACCAGGCACGTATTGCTTCTCTCCTTCAATATTTATATATATAGAAATCGTGGAATATTCTGACATTTCTAGATATAGAAACAATGGCACGAACTACAGAATCCTCAAAACCTGGCGCTAACCCAGTATCTGCGACGGAGAAATTCAGTGTAAGATCTGGTTCGGAAACCATAACCGATGCAAGTGTCGGTGAAAAAAGAAGACGAGCATCAACAGTTACCACAAGTACTTCGGTCCCTCGTAAATCTCAAAGAGAGGAGGCAGAGGAGTTACCTGAATGCGAGGAGGGACCTACCTTCTCCTACTGGGGAGATCATGTAGAGGGTCCTATGCCAGATCCAGTAGAATCAGAGACATACAACAATGGACTAGATCCTACGATCTTCGGTCATCCTGGAGAACCATTGACAGAAGACGAGCAGGATAAGAGTCCACTTCTATTGGCGGAGCAACAAGAGTTCCAGCCAAGTCGGAATATTCGACATGGCACAGAAGCATTTAAGGCGGAGCGCCTCTCTATGATTGAGAGAGGTGGACCATGGCTAGACGTCGTCCGACGTCTGGACTCAGTCGGTCGAACAGCTTATCAGTAAGGACTCTGTGTATTCTCAACTGCACAAGTCTGATATCTCTGTAGTGATGGCAAGATTGCCCGGAATATGAAGAAAAAATGCGACAATCTACATAGAAAAGGTCTCAATAATATAGGTAGATCACATTGTTTCTCAGAGCTGACAGATTCTCACATGTTTCTGTAGTAACATTCCCGAACTTTAGCTTTGAAGCTGCGATTCATCCCAAGAAGAACAAGGCAAAATCTGCTTATCTGACAGAACAAATGGACTCTGGAAAGCCCTTCCGAAACAATCCAGATTATATATGGGGAGAAAACTCCCGATGCCAGCCCACCTATGGTGTCTCTGAAGATGGGTACCTTCTTGTGTGCCACTTTCCTGATCTGTTAAATTCAGCTAGCTATGTTTGTACTTCTACTTTTATCTATGTATATAGAGCTAACTTGCCGACATAGGAGAAGGAGTTCCAGGCACTCAAAATATTCGGAGAAGAGAACCAGCTCACTATTGGGAAATGCGCGGACAACAAATTGCGCAACCATCCCAGTGCGTATGAAGAACGGCATCGAAACAAGCCCTTCGGACAGATCCATCTGGTCCAATCCTGGTCTGCCATAGGACAGCCTGTAAGTTTTTCTACTCAGTAATATGTGCGATGCTGATTCTCTTATTGCAGTGTACTAAATTTACGCCCTCTGCTGACTTTCTGCGAAGTGCTACCTGGTTCAAGAAATGCTTGGGCCTTATTCAAGATACGGAATTCACAAGCAAGACTGTATCGTATCTTTTCAGGTTGATAGATCCGGAACAGGCCGTCGGTCTAGATATGTTGAAGAGAGCAGCTGTGGATAACGACCCAGCACTGGGCTTCTTCTCCAATAAGGACTCCAGTTTAATGGAGGGAAGAGCAAAGATGTGGAGGAGAACCACCCCTTTGCATGGAGACACTCAGGATCCCTTGCCATCATGGGTCATCATGGTGGTCTATGGCTATGTTGCTGCGAAAAAATCCAAAGCCCCAGACGGCTATCTGTGGGTTCCCAGTCTCCGACTCATGATGAGATTCACAGGAGGAACGGCCATTTTCCTTAGAGGGAGAATACTTCCCCATGAAGTTATGCAGTGGTATGGAGAAGACAGGATCTCCGTCGCTTACTTCACACGAGACAGTTTCTGGCGAAGGATGAATGTAGAGTGCACCACTTGTAAACTGGAGCAGGTCAGGGAAGTACACAAAAAGAGAGAGGAAGAGAGAGCAGCTCGTATTGCCCTGTCCACTGCTGAAGAGGAAGCTAGACGACAGGAGAAGGCAGCCAGGACTCAGGAGATGGTGGAGAACAGACGACGTAATGAGGTCAAGAGAGAGGCACGCAAAGCAGGGAAAGCTATGGATAATGAAAGTGGTTCTATCTCGAAAACTCAGACATAAATTCTCTGTACCATTTCACTGGAACATATTTTTTTTGTTACTAGTAGGAACTTCGTCATATAATATTCCTCTTCAATAATTAGAGCACGTGCAAACCACCTTGTGTCCGACTACTTAGCATAGTGTCTTGGGTTTACGTAATAGGTTTCTGACTTCTCTCGTCCCTTCACGTCAATAGACATGTTTTGTCCATCTCGCATCTGTCTTGAACGTCATTAATAAGATTTTCAAACCAAGTCAAGTTATTTGCAAAACAGGTAATATATTCTAAAGAGATAGATATATTTCATGGAACAATAAAAGGCACAAGCTATGGTAGAAACAGAGATTTTTATGCGGTACTACTAGATGGACCTCTGCTTCGCTCAGGTCCAGAAATTTTGACCTTTTTGCTAACACCGTCTTCTACCATTCGCATATCCTCATCAACACCATCCGAATCTTCATCAATGCATGCGTACGTGAATGATCTCTTCAGACCAACAGAGGGGGCCTGCAGTCTCTGCTGTAGAGCATGTACTCTCTCTCGCTCCAGCATTTCCTAAGATGAGAAGTAAGTAATATGGTTAATATGAGACGTGTAATATCTACTAACCCCCCTGAATCGGCAGTCTAATAGGCCTACTGATCGCAATACGAGTTGTGGGATCCACTCTTGTGCCTTGGGATTGCAAGGGAAGAGGACGACAGAGAACGTTATCTCTACCAAATCACCCCTTTGGAAAATGTGAGGCCCACGGACCTTAACCCTGTGAAGAGAGCCAGTAAGTTTACTTAAATGTGGATGTAAGAAATAAACTCACTTTCGAGTACCATCTGTCCGGTAGTGGATTGATACGAACTGGCCGACATTGTCTACATGGTGAATGAGGTCGCCAGAACTGTGAAGTCGGTGGGTTTCCAAAAATCCCTTAGGGTCCACATCGCTTCTGAATGGAGTATGCACCCCATCCGGTATGGCATCCTGTCTAGTGAAGAGCCGAGAACTCATCTGAAGGACAGCGTGGCCCTGATGTGTGAGTTCCGGAGTGGTAATCGTCTTTTCCCCTTGGCTGATCATCTTCAGCATATCTCGAGCAGCTGCGACATCTTTCGCTCCCGAAGCAGAGTCAAACGCAGTTACGTTGACGTACTGCTTCAGGAAAGGCAGAGTCTCCAGTTTCCTATCGTAACATTGGTAAGTGACGATGATAGAAATTGAATTAGAAATAAACTTACGTAGTACGAGGATTAAAAGGTGCCAGGAACGACTTTACCAGTGCTCCGTGGAAGACAAAAGTCGCTTCCTCTCCTCCAGGAAAGATGAGTCTCTGGGATCGGGGCTTCTCGATGACCTCAACACGAGGTGCCTTGAAAGGATCCATCTAAATCATAGACGGCCAGTGAGCATTATGCATAGAAAGATGTAAGACGAGATCTACCTGAAAATACACAGAAGCAGGGACTAGGCAAGCAGAGTCACCATCCTTCTCAGGTTGTTCCATCGATGCCGGCTGAAAATTTCCAGTAGCACGATGTGCTTCATTGCCCAATATAATAGGCGTGGGCTCCATCTTAACAGAGGATATATCTTTAGCAAGGAATTCAGTGCATAATGCTCTGTACCCGTCGAGAGCGGCAGCTGGAACATAAAGAATGAATAATATGTAACACTCCGTAGTAGTAATAACGAACTGGCTTTGGTGACATCGTAGAAGCTGTTCATGGAAGAGATATGTGGTAAGGCAAGAGATGGGAAGGAAAGGGAAGAGAAGGGAAGTAACGATATCTCTCAAATATGTTACCTTTATAAAGAAACTTACCACTCTCTAAGTCTGTAGATTTTTTAATCCCAAGTTCGCTTCTCTACAGGAAGTGCAGATTGGCTCCACGTCCGTCGGATCTCTCTAACCAATCGCTGCACTATCCACAGCGCTGGGTACCTTCTAGAATTGCTACAACAAGGGTCGCGCTGTGGCTGACGAAAACAAAGAAGCCGACCGACACTGTCCCGACATACACTGATAGTTTGTCTATGTTTGGCCAGTGCGAGCCCCACGTTTCCTTTGCAATCTACTCTCTTTCATTGGCAGATTTCTTTTTATGACTCATAAGCTCACCACTCTATAGGAATAAAAATTTTGAGCGGTGGCTTGGTTCAGGGACTAGAGAGCTAATAGTACTAATCTTCATAGCAACTGGTGGAGCAATGACATCATATGTATGTTCGCCCGTGAATCCGTGTATAATTGCGAGTGACATCCACCTTTAGCCGAAAAAATTGATGTATTTTGAGGTGTGACAATCACCTTCTTTTGCCGACTCTTATACCAATGCATCGACTCAACGTAAGATTCAAAAATTTCCCCAACTTTCTTGACCATCCTCACTAAGAAATCCCTCTCTCTACTCTACCAGTATTCACCATGCCCAACACCAACAAACGCGCCTCTCGCAACTCCTCTGGCATCGCCAGCACCCTTCGAAGTGCTGCCAAGGCTCGCTCTCAATCGCCTGAAGGCATTCAGCCCCCTTCCCAGCCTTCCAGCTCCCAAGGCCGTAGAGGTGCCTCTGGCCGTGGTCGTGGTCAGCCACGCAATGCTCGTATTAACGTCAAGCAGATTCGCAAGAAGGCTCCTTCTTCACCTCAGCCCAGTGACAGTGAAGACGAGCTGGCCACTGCCCCTACCAGTGGGCAAAAGAGAAGGCGCTCTCCCACTCCGTAGGCATCTTTCTCCATGCATCATCTAGCCTATAACTGACCCACTTCCTCAGTGACTCTGTTTCTGAGGAGGAGAACTTTGAGATGGAACAAGATGAACTAGATGAGAACTCTTCTCAGCTGTAAGTCCACCACGTCAATCCTCTTAGTTAGTATGCCGTGCATTTTCCTAATAGCATTGTAGGAATGGACATCAATCCAAGCAAGATATCGGAGATGAACAATCTGGGAAGGAGGAGAATCTGTAAGTTGGTCTTCTCTTCCGCAAATGTACCTATGACCATGAGCCTAACCTTCGTACTACAGGCCTAAGCGATCTCCAGCAAAACGTGCAAGAATGAAATCTCCCATTGACGACTCTGAGTGAGTCGTCACTTTCCAAATACACTCTTCTTTGTTCTAATTATTTTGCAGAACAGACTACGAGATGGGGAGTGCGCAAGATAAGCAAGACGCTCTCATGCTTGAAGCATTGGAAGCCGATTCTAAGGACTGGGAGGACCAGTCCAAAACTAGCCTTCATCATCCAGACTTCATGAGTGCGAAGCAGATGATGATGCTGGACAAGACGTATGTATTCTCTCCTGTCTTAGCCTTCTTCCGTATCTATTTACATATTTATGTCTTCTAGATCCCAGTCAATGGAAGGAGAGAGAACTCTGTTGAGCTCCTCGCCCACATCCTTTGTTGGAGAGCGCCTCTCTGACCACTGGTTGAAAGCGGTAGACGAGTTGCTCTCTACTTTAGATGTAGATGACAAACGTCGCCGCTTGATCGATCTCAAGTTAGAGATTGACTACTAACGTGGCAATGTTAATGTAGAAGAGTCTATTCTCTTAGAAAGAGAGGATACTCTGAGAGCCCTTGTGACCAATGAGTTTCCTTTTAAGGTACGAAGAAAATACCTTCCAGCTTCTGTTCCCATGTAAGTCCGATCCTTGAACATCCTTACTACTCTACTAATCCAATTCTGTTAGCTTTGCTCGTGATTCTTCTCCTCTTCTTCCTGAGACGTATGATCCTCAGGATCTGCTTCGACACAACTGTGCTCGTCCTGAGAAGACTCCTTCTCCAGAGAGAGGTGTAAATTCGTAAGTATCTTCTCTACTCTCTTACTTTTAATCTTTTTCTCACTTCACGATTAGGATCAAGGTGCCAGGGGCTCCTCGCAAAAATTCTGAGTACGTTTTCCCTCTTATGTACTACATATCATTCTAACTTGTGTCATACAGAGCTTTACATGAAGAGCAAATTACACCGACTCCCAGTCAGACAAGTGGCATCAAGATGCTCAAGTCCTCCGCCAAAGTGTCAGATGAGGACAAGCAAATTCAATATGTTCCTGGGTACGTTCATTGTATTTTCACAGAGCATATGTGGAACTTATGGACTTCTGGGTTATGATACAGCGAAGATGTACCTGTGTAAGTTACGACTCTATAAAATTTCCATACTTCACTGATCTCTTTTTCTATAGGCCCAAGGCACTTCTCAATACGCCTGAAGTTGAGCTTTGTCGCTTTCGCTACAAGTGCGGTGAGAAGGATGATGACAAGGTGTCCAGCACTTTCAATCCATTCAGCTATCTTCCTCCACCCCAGGCTATCAGGGTGCTACAGATTGAGGGCTCTTTGCTCAGCGTCGCCCTGGCAAATCCTCTCACAGCAGATCCTAAGGCATTCGAGGTAGTTCGCGAGTTCATTTGTCCCAAGGGATCTAAGAGACCTCAAAGCTGGTTCAAGATCATTCGTACCGGCTTCTCTGCTAATGATCCCGAACAACAAGTTCGACTTCATCATCAGATCTGTGGGCTAGAACCATCTAGGGGACAGAGGAAGTCAGGGGCCTTCTTCTATACGACAGCCAAGCCCCACTTCAAGGAATCAGGAGTAAAGATTAATACGTTACTATATCCTCAATGGTCCCGAGGCGTAAGCTTCTCTACTCTCAGAGGTACTCTTTCTCATTTAATAACTCTAACTTGATACTGATGAACTATAAGAAACTGAATCTCTAGATAGACTTGATGGAATCGTCAAGAAGACTCCTTTGGGACCAGGTAAGCTTATAGGAGATAGACGTTTCACACATGTTGCTCATACTATATTTCTCTAGTCGCCCGTGATTATCAAGAGTGTAGTATGTCTTTCTCTTGCTCTTGGTTTCACTTCCAACTAATCTAATTATTCCTAGTTCCTATTGTGGATCAGCCTGGCATGGACTTGGATAATTTCGCATGGAAGAATGTGAACTATCAGGCCCCCAGCAGGACAGGCTCTATTCCTTTCGGTACTATCTGTGCAGTCATCTTTACGGCACGGGTGTACAAGACTTCAGGTATGCCTTGGGCCATATCACTCAGTTTTCTCGCCCAGTATATTATTCCTCTCCGCTTGATGAAGACCACGGACCTGCAAGGAGTAGTGAAGAGTAGTGTCATTGAGTGTCCTTTCAAGGATCTCTCTGTTCCGGAACAGGAGAAGAATTCTTCTGCTTCTGATCAACTTATCTTTGAGGCAGAAGAGGACGAGATCATCATTGCAGAAGACTGAAGTTCTACAGTTTGTTTTTCACTTCTTTCGTATTACTAACTGTATTTCTCTATTCACCAATTCTCGCTTTTGTTCACCACCGCTCATGTCCTACTGTCTTTATGCTTCTTTTTCTCACATGTCTTCTTGCACTTCACATCTGCTTCTTTCTACCTCTGACTCTCTTGCATCATTTTATTTATCCTGTGCTTTTTCGTATCTTTACTAATTTTACCTCCTCACTCTACACTACCTTTCTGTTTATTACTAATATACTCTTTTCTATGGCAAAACATATCTGATTCCATTCCTCAGCGCAGTCTACATTGCAAGTGCGCCAACAGTCCTTTCAGTCTAACTTAGTGAGTTGTGGGGCATTCCGCTTCATAATGACATCATATCATGTGATTTTCACCTGGAAAATATCTATATAAAGAGCCTCACATAGAACTGCGCCACTTTTCCCATCATTCCCCTCCATCACTTCCTCTCTCAAGATGCGCTCTCATTTGCTATTGACTATTTCCACTTTAGCTTTCACTGCTGTTTTCTTGGACTATGCATATTGTCTATCTATCTACGCTGGGTTAATGTCTCCTATGTCTATTTCTACTACCTCAGGTTCTCTGGAAAGTACGATTATGACTGAACTAAATGTGACCTTCAGCGCGTCTTCCAGGGCTTCTCCTTGTTTTAGAAAGACAGACTCAGTGTCTATATCTGATCTGCACTGCAATGTCTATGCAATGTTGCTATATCAGAACACAATTGGTTCATCTATGTCTCTCAATTCCACTCTAGCTTCTGGACCAGTGGTGTCCTCATCTATGAATCTTGAATACTCTATCTATTTCATATATGTTTCTCATAAAGACGAATTACAGTTTTCTCTTTCGAAATACCTCACTCTATCTATGAATGGTCAATATGCTGGAAATTATACATACGTCATGAATACATGTATCGATATATATTGGAACTCTACAATATACATATATAATGTAGCATTTTCACTCTTCACTGGTACAGCATGGATGAGTGTTACTTATGGCTTATATATTACAACTCCAGTCAGATCTTTGATTATATGTGCCTATCTTATGTGTGTAAGGAACTGCTTGACCAGAAGTCAGTACTGGCATTTATATTATGGTCTTGTAAAAATATATTCTACATGTTCAACACTATCATCACCATACTTTATGGTTGGACGTCTGCTTCAAAGTAAGAGGTATACAAAAATATCTTCTTTCCAATTTCCTGAAGCAGTTAACTATGATAATTCTTGCTATATTACAGAAACACCTTCTGCTCAAATGGCTGGAGCCTCTAATATCATTAAGTGGCAAGATCTACATCAGTATGCTGTTTTGGAGTCTACTAGCATATCTTTTGATCAGCTGGAAGAAAAACGCTTCACTTTCTCAGAATACAGACAGATGGATTTTATAGAACCAGAAATAAACAAATTATATTGTGATATTCCTCTACATATCTTACCTAGATTTCTAAAATCTACAGATCTTGCCACTATAGCAAAGCAGCATCAGATTCAATTAAAGAAAGGACTGTCAAAAGATGTGATTACAGAGATATTTAACTCTCACATGCATACTGCAAATATATGTGATAGATTCTTCACAATTATGCGAATAGAGGAAGTGAACAGAGCAGAAAAGAATGCTAAGAAGAATAGTAGATATGAAGACAAAATTAAGTATGAAAAGAGAAGAGCTCAATTTCATTCACCATCACCTACATTATGTGCAACTCAGTCAAAAATAGAAACAATTGAATCTTTAAGTGTTGAAAATACATCTACTAAGGTTAAATTTCCACCAGCATCTCTAAATAAAAAAACTGCTACTAATGTGATACGCAGTTTCTGTCAAGCAATTTCGCAAGATATGATCGCAGAAGAAGGATGTGCTGTTTGTGGAATACTTTATCTCTCTAGTTCTATGCTGCCTTTAAATAGTATAGATAATATGATTCATCTTCTAGAAAGTGACAATATTCTCATTTCTAGAAATGAGAGAAAATGTAAAGATGATCCTACTGTATCCAAAAAAGGGCCAATTCTTGCTCCAAACTGTAGAAAGGTATGTAAAGGATGTATCAAAAGCTTAAAAGCAAATAAAGTTCCTTCCAACGCTCTTAGTTCTGGAACTTGGATTGGTGACATTCCTATTGAGCTTCAAGATCTGACCTATTCAGAGAGACTCTTGATATCATTATATAGAAAAAATAAATATATTCTTAAAGTTATGAAATCAGGACTAGAAGGACATAAGTTATCTGGAAATATTATCTGCTTTAATAATCCTGTAATGAAGATTTATTCTGAATTACCACCACCAAAGAAAGAAGTAGAAGAACTTCTTGCTTTCATTTTTCTGGGCCCAACCAAGCCAACACCTAAAGATCTAGGAAGAACACCACTTTTGGTTAGAAGAAATAAAGTAAGGCTGGCTCTAGATTGGCTAAAATTAAATAATGTTTTCTATAATGAAATTACCATTTCAGAGAAGAATCTATTAGAGTATGAAGATAATAATATTCCTTTTGGAATCATGTATAAACATCATGATGGTTCCAATAGAATTGTAGAAGCTTCAGGCATACATGAGATGAACACAGAAGAGGGTCTTGCAAATGATGAATGTCTTTTTAAAATCAATACTTTGACAGGAGAAGACTTTCCTTCTCAAACTACTGAAAAATTATCCATTGCAGCATTAGAGCATCTTAAGGAAGGTGGAAAAGTACTAGGTGTTGGACATGATAACATACCAGAGCCTACTTTTGAGAATGAAGATCTAATTCCTAAAATGTTTCCCTGGCTTTATCCTTATGGTCTGGGATATAAAAAAAGTAAAAAAGTCCTTTTATATCATGATAAAAGATTTCAGCTAGATTGGGAATATACTATCTCAATCTTCAACTTGCAACAGCTTAAGATGGCAAATGAAGGAGGTCTGCTATTGACCAGACTCAAAAATCTAGATCAAATCAAGACTAGAGCTCAGAAGTTAGACCTAAACACATTAGCTGATATTTCAAAAAGACTAAAAGCAGGAGAGCATGTAGTTCCTTCAACAGAAAAGGAAAAAGACTGCTATCAGTTAATTCGTGACTTAGATTATGTTGCAATGAAGGTAGATGGATCTATTACTTCAAAGAAATTTATGAGAACTAATCTATGGTCTCTGATTAAATTCTTTGGTGCACCTTCTTGGTATATAACATTTTGTCCAGATGATACAAAGAATCCTATTTGTTTATATTATGCTGATAAAGAAATACCTTTTTTTCCAGATAAAATAAGAGATGAGATTGTACGTAAAAAACTAATATCTCATAACTCTGTAGCAGGAGCTAGATTCTTTGATCTAATGGTAAGGATGTTTATTAAACATGTACTAGGTGTAGGTGCAGATCATCCTGGAATATATGGTGATATCAGTGCATATTTTGGAGCTGTAGAGCAGCAAGGACGTTTGACATTACATCTACATATGTTAGGCTGGATTACAAACTCTCTAAGCTATCAAGAGATACGTGATAAAATCTTAGATGAAGATTCTGAATTTCAGCGTGAAATAGTAGAATATATAGAAAGTTGTCAACAAGGAGGTTTTCTTACAGGAGATCGTGAACAGATTAAATCAGAACTTGATATGAAGGATGCTAGAAGTGATTATGTTAGACCAACAGAGACATTGCCAGATCCACCACCACCTACTTGTAAAGACTGCTTCTCTAATGAACCTAAGTGTTCTTGTGGTCCAGTCTTTCAACAATGGTGGAATAAAATTGAACATGACTTTGATGATATATACTTTAGATGTAATACACATAAATGTGGTGGAAAGAAAGAAGTATTTGAAAAAAATGAAAAGATAAAAGATTATGTTGAAGAGCATGGAGATACTTTGATTACAGCAGGTTGTAGAATGAATAAGTTTGGCACATGTAAAGCAAGATTTCCAAGAGAAGTATATGAATCAACTCAGGTAGATCAAGAGACAGGTGCATTAAATATTAAACATACTGATCCACATGTTAATGCTGTAAATATAATTTCTGCTTTACTTTTACGATGTAATAGTGATGGAACCAGTCTTCTTTCAGGAACTGCAGCTAAGGCTATTGTGATGTATATAACAAATTATGTAAGTAAAACACCATTAAAAACCTATGTTATGTTTGATGTTCTAAAAGCTGCATTTGAAAAGAGCACAGTAACAATTGACGGAGATCATAGAAGATCTGAAAATATAAGAAAGATTCTGACCCAAGCAGTCAATATGTTAACATCAAAAAGTGAGATTGGAGCACCTATGGCCAGTTTATACATGTTAGGACATAAAGATCATTATACTAATGTTAAGTTCAACAACTTATACATTAATAGCTATATTAATGAAATGCTGAAATCATGGAATGAAAATGATGGTGATGAAGCAAGAGTAAGATTAGCAAAAAGCAAAGGACATATTGTAGGAACAACATCAGTATATAATTATATATATAGACCTGATCAGTATGCTCATGTATGTTTATATGACTGGATTCGTTTCTCTCAGACTAAGACCAAAGCAGAGTGTGAAAAAGCAGGACTTGCTCAAGCTTTCCATAAAGCAAGAGCTGAAACCCCTATTCCATCTATTGTTGAACAACCAGAGCCTCTTCGAAGATCATTAAGAGAGCATACTCTATCAGAGAAAATGATAGAGAGTCAGGCATGGGAACAATATCGAAAGAAGCAACAAAAATCACAGGTTGAATGGGCTATGAGTGATGATGATGATGATGAGCAAAGTGAAACAGAAACATTAATTGATGATGAATACTTTAATGATAATGATAATGAAGAAAGTAGTGAACTAACTTGCTCTCAATCTAAAAGAAAAATTGAATATGTAGAATTTCAGCCAATGCATCCTCAATATAATACACATCTAGTATCATATAGTGAAACACGTAAAAACTACATACCTAACTTTATTGGTAAGTCACTTCCTCGCAAACCTGAAGAAGATAATATAGAGAACAATTACTACTATCAAGTAATGCTAACATTGTTTAAACCATGGAGATGTGGATTAGATATGAAGTCACAAAATATGACATGGCAACAAGTATTTAATGAATATAATTTCCGTAATGATCAGATTCAGAAAATGAAGAACTTTAACGTTCAGTATGAGTGTCAGGATTCAAGAGATGACTTTCATAGACAGAAATGCTTTCAAACTGGTCTTCCCATACCACAAGTGCTATCTGATGAAACATTAGAAGAGTTAGATCAAGTTAATGAAATGGACTGTGATTTAGATCATCTTGAAAATGCACAGACTGGAGATCTTGATATGCATGGTTTAGTAGAGAAGCCACAAGTACAGATTGATCATGCAAATACTAAGGCCTCTTTAGAGAAGTATGGTTGGTATGAAGAAGGAGAAGACAGAGTAGAAAATAATATAGAACGTTATGTTCCTGACAAAAACATAAGAGCAAAAGAATGGACTAAGATTGTTGATGAGACTAAAGCAAGTTTACTAAAAAAGAGAATTGAGCAAATCACATCTAAACCATCAACATATGTTGAAGTTAATCCTGCAACCTTTGTAGATGGAATAAGAATAATTGGAAATGAATATCTAAAGCATAATTTTGTACCATCATCTGCAGATCTCAAGCATATAGAAAACTGCATTAAAAATTTTCAATTAAATAAAGAACAAACTAGAGCTTTTCGCATTATTGCAAACCATGCAACTACAGTTAAGTTTGAACCTTTAAAAATGTNTATGGGTGGTATGGGTGGAACAGGAAAATCACAAGTTATTAAAACCTTACAAGCTTTGTTTAAACTGAGAAATGAAGATCATAGAATGATTGTACTAGCTCCAACAGGAAACGCTGCATCTTTGGTTGGAGGTCATACATATCATTCTATTCTCAAAATTAATACAAGATCTATAAGTGATGGTCCTGCTCCTGATATATTAGCTGCGATTAACCAGAATCTTATTGGAGTAGATTATATTTTTATTGATGAAGTATCAATGCTTTCAGCAAATTCATTGTATTTAATTAGTGCTCAATTAGCCAGAGCAGCAAATAAGCCACATCTTGCATTTGGAGGTTATAATATTATTCTAGCAGGTGACTTTGCTCAACTACCTACCTCCTATAGATGGTTTAAGATTGTACTCAAGAGACAAGCGTTGTACTTTGTCTCAGGAAGAATCAGCAATTGGAAGATCTATCTGGCACCAGTTTACCACTGTAGTTATACTTAGACAGAATATGAGACAAACTTCTTTTTCATCAGAAGATACTCAACTACGAACTGCTCTTGAGAATATGAGATATAAATCATGTACCGCGAATGATATTAAGTTTCTAGAAAGTCGGATAGCCAAGTCTTCATTAAAAGTACCTAAGTTAAGTGATCCAAACTTTAGATATGTTTCTATCATTGTAAGTCAGAATAATTATCTAGATTGCATTAATCATGAAGCTTCTCAGAGATATGCACAAGAACATGGTAGTAAGCTATATGAGTTCTATTCTGTTGATACATTAGGTGATACTACAAGTGGAAATTCTACTTTGGTAGGTAATATTCCAATGAATCTGCAACGTGAAATTTGGAAACTTCATCCTTACCAGAGTGGTAAAATTCCAGGAAAATTAGCATTATGCATTGGAATGCCAGTTATGATTCGATATAATGATGCAACAGAACTTGGAATTACACGTGGTCAAGAAGCTCATGTTGTAGGCTGGAATAGTATACAAGGTGTTCACAATACTCCAAGTTTAGAAACAGTCTTTGTACAACTACATAATCCTGCTAAAAATGTTACAATAGGTAACTTACCTATAAATGTAGTACCTATATCTGCATCAACTGAAAAAGTAACTTGTATCTTTGAAAGAACTTCATTACAAATTAGTAGAAGACAGGTAAAATTAGTTCCAAACTTTGCAATGACGGAATATGCAGCACAGGGTAAAACTAGAAAATATAATATAGTTGATCTGCGAAAAAGTCAATCACATCAATCAATTTATACTGCATTATCTCGAGGAACCAGTGCTGAAAATACTATCATTCTAGGAGATATACCAAAACATCTAATTACAAAAGGCTGCTCTGGGTTTTTAAGACAAGAGTATAGAGAATTAGAATTATTAGATGAAATTACACGTCTCAAATATGAAGGTCTAGTAAATGATAAACTAATTGATAATCATCGTCGAGTAGGATTAATTGCCTCATTTTTCAAGTGGAAAGGCCATGAATATATTCCTGATGCAACACATGAGGCAATTCGTTGGACGGCAGCTGAAATGATTTCAGAAGAGGCACAAGCAGATAATGAAGATATTAATTGGTCTCTAGTTAATAAAAGAAAAAATAAAAAACGAAAAAGAACAGAGAATGAACAAAGCTTGAATGAACCACTTAAGAAAGCAGGCAATTTTGTTGTAGCTAAAGGATCTAAACCATATGAACAATCTGAATTCCAACAGAATTATCTAAATGAGAATGATATAACAGGTATAACCTGGAATGACACTGAGCTTACATGTACATATGATTCGTTGTTAGTTATATTATTTAACTTATGGAAAGTTAATCGAAGTGGAGGAAAGAAATATTTCCATTCACTTATACCACAAGGTGCTTCCTTGAATGATAAATTTTGTGATATCATAACTTATAAATACAGCTTTGAAAGTATAAGAGATAACTGGATTAAGTCTTTGTATCAATATAAACCTGGCAGCTTTCGACCTGGTCCTGTTGAAACTGATTTACATGATTTACTAGAATATACCTTACTGGTACAGGATACATTTAGTATGAATGTAGCAATTAAATGTAAAAGATGTAATCTTACATCACCATTTCATTGTAAACTCTTTAATCATGCATTGGTAGATGTTGGAACTGAAGTTTTGTCACCACAAATATTTATAAATAAGAAGCTGGAAGAGTTTAGACTAAATAAAAGATGTGGATGTGGTCTTACATACTGGGAAAGTGAATTTATATCATTTACTGAGCCTCCTAAATTAATATCAATGCATATAAAGCAATGGACAAAAGTTGAAAATGAAGTAATACTGACTCAGGCTACAATACGTCTAAGACAACTACATTATAAACTGGTTGGTTGTCTATATTTTGGTTCTGCTCATGTAACAGCTAGAATTATTCGAAATAAAAATGTATGGTTTTATGACGGAGTACAAAGCAGAGACCCTGTATCAGAGGGTAGATTAAATAATATTAAGTTAGAAGAATGTTATGGTCGTTCTTTAAGTTATGTATTTTATGCTCGATTTTAAATATTGTCCTCGTATATGCCACGCACTAGCGGTGGCAGTTCCAGCTGAGTTCATTTTTTGAGCAGAATCTAACTATAAACAATGGAGAAGAGTTTATTTTGTCTTTGCAATGTTAGCAGTACTAAAGTCATGTAATTAAGGTATAGACACTGCATCGCCACCGAATCGATGTCGACTCAGTGGCGATGCACTCTATCAGCCTAATCATACTCATCTCAGATTTAATGCTACTAGTGTGGGTGATTCAAGCATGTCGAAAGAGTAAAGAGATCTGTTAAGATATTATATAATCAGTGAAAAGAATAAGTTTGTTTCTATGTAGAACAAGTAATCTAATCAACCAGCTAAGGTCATGTGTGATGCTGTTATCAGTAATGAAGATACAAGACGACCACGTCATCAATGATATACGTCATAGGAGAGATCAATGTAGAACACGGGCCAGATCAAGTTATTTATAAAAAACACATGCAAAGATATCAATTTAAACAGTTTGATTGCCGGACTTCACATAAGGAGGTAAGAATGCCGACCCAGATGGATAAGAACGAGTACTATCGTCCTCGTAATTTAACTTACTCTTCTCCTCCTATTAGATCATTTTTAGACTCTATATCTTATACAGATAACTTGATTACATATAGTTTCTTGAATGAAATAGAGCCTCTCAGTACTCTATCTTTGGTTTCTAAGATTAGCTATAATACAGAGATAGTGTCAGTTCCTGATATTGAACATTATATATATATAGAAAGAAAACAATCTGACGAATATAATCAAAGTAGAAAAGCTAGCAAATCTATTCTAATAGATATATCTAAAAATCTAAGAATCTATGTTTTATTATCTAAGTTCAAAATATCTAACTTTAACTCTAGATTACATAAAGATTTTATCTCATCTCTTATAATATGGTCATTTCTTTCTGATTCCCATTTTAAAGTAAAATTACTGATTTACCAAGCATATCTCAGCTGTATTCAAAACTGTATGAGAAGGTTGGAATTTAGATGGTTAAAGTATTCTAGCTATATTAATATCACTTATAAAGAACAAAGCTCTAGTCTTAAGATATTCTATATAATTATCAAATCTCTATTTAGATCTATAAAAGTAGAAGAGTCTCTAAAGAAGACAGAAATATTAGATCAAAGTATAGAAAAATATATAAAACCAGCTTCACTAAAAGGAGGAGCACCAGCTACTATTAATTTTAGATGGAGTGATCTAAAAGAATATATTATTTCTGAGTCTACTTCTATTTTAACTGAAGATCTTGAAGCTTCTACCTTTGTTTTTCATGAATATAAAGTAAGTTTCAATACAAATAGTGAAAATTATATTAGTTGTAATATTCCACTTCATCTTCTATCTGATTTTTTATCTAAAAGTCAGCTTAAGTTCATAGCTCAAGAGCATTCTATACAAAGTACTACCAAGTTTACAAAACATGATTTTCAGAGAGAGTTCAGAAATCATATGCATATTCCTAATCAGTGTGATAACTATCATACTATATTTCATGTTTCTAGAAAGATTCAAGAGCAGAGATCTGCTAAAAATGCTAGAAATTATGAAAATAAAAAATATACTCAGAGAATTCTACCTTTTGAAAATAAGATAGGAAGTAACTATAATAATATATCAATACCTTATAATTATGAAACTCATAATATAGCATTTCCTCCTCAACCTCTTTCTAGAAAAATTGCTACAAATGTAATGAGAAATTTTTGTAAATCAATTTCAGTAGATGCAATTCAAGAAGAAGGCTGTGCTGTATGTGGTCTTCTGACTCAGTCAAAGACTATGAAAGAACTGAAATCAGTTGAGAATAAACTACATTTGTTAGAGAATGATAGTATACTAGTTACACGTAAAGAGCGCAAAGATCAGAAGAATCCAACTGAACCTCTTTCAGGTCCAATTCTAAGTCCTGGATGTACTAAAGTATGTAACTTATGTAGAAAAACATTACAAAAAAATAAACTACCAGATATGGCTCTTGCAAGAGGTACATGAATTAGAGAAATACCAGAAGAACTTCAAGATCTATCATATGCTGAGCGTCTTCTCATTTCTATATATCGCAAGAATAAATATGTTGTTAAAGTAATGAAATCAGGCTTAGAAGGTCAGAAGCTTTCAGGAAATATTATTTGCTTTAACAATCCAACTATGAAAATATATGATCATTTACCACCACCTAAGAAAGATATTGAAGAATTACTTGCATTTATCTTTCTAGAACCAACTAAACCTACATCTAAAGAATTAGGAAGAACACCATTACTTGTACGACGCAACAAGGTACGACTTGCACTTGAATGGCTTAAGTTGAATAATGTATTTTCACAAATGGCTGCTGGTTTTTTACATGAAAATAAAGATATTTCTACTCAGGCTTGATGCATCAGGAGCCATTATTTCTAGGGGGTGGATATAGTCACTTCTTAGAGGAAATTGGTGGTCATCGTGGTCGCAGGTCGCATGTCACATCAAATCGCAACCTAAACAGGCAGGTA
>NIBX01000164.1:0-19279 GCA_002718315.1 Agaricales sp. HM26-F1
TTATGCATTCAAGCCTTAACCCTAGCCCCTAACCCCCGGCCTTCTCGGGATTAGGGCGGGGTTGTCGCACGCCTCACGTGACTCGGTGATCCCGGTGATCTCGGCCTTCTCGGAGGTCGGTGATCTCGGCCATCGGCACGTCGGCCCTTGATCCGATCACGGCTTGATCGGATCATTGTAGCAGGGTTTTAAGAGGGTTCCTTCGGGGACCTCGGTGTTCCTCGAGCCGGTCCGCCGGCCCGTCGTTCATCGAGAACAGGTACGTCTCCTGTCCTCAGGTCTTGTCTGCTGATCGTTTTGTCCC
This sequence comes from Agaricales sp. HM26-F1, assembly GCA_002718315.1. Lineage (NCBI taxonomy): Eukaryota > Fungi > Basidiomycota > Agaricomycetes > Agaricales > Agaricales sp. HM26-F1. The sequence continues at coordinate 305 of NIBX01000164.1, forward strand.
ACAGGTTTTGGTCTGCTGTTCGCATGCCAGCCAATGGTGAGTCTTTCTTTTGTCTCTTTTCGTCTCGGCGCTCTCGCGCCAAGCACGCTCTCACAGCTGTTCATTCATTTACAATGCAGCTGGGTGGTCCGGACTCGATCCGGATTGTCACATTCTAAAATAAGAAACCAGGCCTGAAGAGTATAAATACGAAACAGGATCTGGCTGCTAGGTTTTCCCTAGCACCCTGTTGCCTGATTTCGTGTCTAACCCGCTCCTCACTCAGTACCTCGCTTCGCTCGGCACTTCGTTCGTCGCACCACCCCCCACCCCCATAGGTACGGAATCCATGCGATTCCTCCAGACCCATAAGGCTACAGCCCTAAACTAGGCATTACTCTACTCTCGAAGACGCAACCCACATCCTATCTAGCTTCCCTGGAGAACAGGGTGAAAGCATAAACCCTTCCACGACGGGCATGGTCGACCGAACAAGAGGGATCTGTTCTACATCTCTTCTCGTAGGCATCGTGTTTCTTCTCCCTTAACTATGAACTCTCGCTTAGGCTCCTCATTTAACGGGATCAGAAGGTCGCGACGCTCACAAGAAGATCCTCTCTGACGATATCCTGCAAGACGAAGATGGCCGTGCTGGCTTGGGCCCGATTTAAGGGCATAGTGCAACAGAAGCAATTGTGGACTGATTCGAACAGGTAACTTCGTCTTTCCAAGATGGCACGGCCGCGGGTATGTGCCAAGGGGACCACGAGCTACAAGAAGCTCATCCACTAAGTGTATAGAGGATGGTCAGACCTTATGAATCAATATCCTTATACATGGTTCGTCTAATTGGGTATATCTCGTTTGTAGAATACACGTATCCACACGTAGTGCAGGTTACATAAGTAGATCACAACTTACTGTATATAGACAAAGTGATGGTCGTTGCATAAAGCACGGGGGGTAGTCAATCCCCTCAAGAGAACGGATACACGAAACTTGCGTGTAGACGGATTAAAATAACGATACCAAGAAACATAGCACTGCAGTGCTCCTGGTCAAGCTAGGCTGTAGAGGTAAACGTACATGACTATCCTGTAAGGAATGGGCGAAGTATAGGAGAACTATACTCGTCGCAAGAAGCCTATGAGTCAAGTGGGAGCAAAACGATAACACGGGCATCCCAAAAACACGATGATGAATGACTCCCGCAAGCATGATAGCAGGGGATAGGGAGACCTGGAAGCCAACGCTACCAATCGACACACAGGAGACTATGAAGCAATGTGCCTTCACGACTTGCGATGACTGCCATGGGATGAGTGGAAATAGATGATACGAGTGCAGCGTCGGCCGTCGTCCATGGGGATGTTAAACCAGTCCAAGCAGAAATGCTAGGTTATGTAGACTGTTTCGAATCGGAGAATGGTCATCCTCCGGAACGAGCCAGTGCACATGAGCTTCTTGGACATCACCTCGCCCAGTGGGTCGTGCCCAGGACGATAGTAACACGCCGTAATTCCATTGTAGACGGGATAAGGTGTGTGTTCTTCAGCCGTGCTCTCAAGGCCCGGTACGTCGGAAGACTCACGGTAAAGCATAGTATGTGAATTCCAGACGATAGTATCGGCAACACTACCGTCAAATCTATCGTGGATAACAGAGACTGAGATCGCACGAAGGGGCTGATTGGAGCTGAAGAGGCGGTAGATTGCAAAGCGACAGACGATAAACCTCCAACCGACAAAGAGAACAAGTAGGAGCTATTCATCGATCGAAATGAGATAGCCATTGGACCACAGAGCGGTCGAATGAGATATAGTCCAAGAGAAGGAGATGTCGAGCATCTGAAAATCGTAAGTCGGACTGGGGTGGGTCCCACGTCTTGGATGGCCTTCACGACCTCACGGGAGCACTGGTGTCCTGGGTTCTGAAAACGGCTGACGAAAACGCATAGTTCAAAGCGCTGAAGCGCCTAGGTAGGTGAGGAAGAAGAGCTGCTAGCTGAGAAGAGCTGCTGACTGGCGATGCAAGTCGTCCGCAGAGGAAATCTCAACGAACGTGCGAGTCATTCGGGAATAAGGAAATACATTCACAAACCACTGGAGGTGGTAATTTAGCGTCTAGTCAAGACGAGTGCGATCGTAGTCGATGTAGTATCGAGCACAATTAGTAGCAAGGGGGGACCTATGGACGAAACTCGTGAGCTGACGACGAACAGAGGTTCTCAAGGCAAACGAATCACCCACCAAAACGTTCCTGGTCTTACTGACCAAGTCATAGGCTAACTCCTCTGATACGTAACCGTTCTCTTCAGTCAGACAAATCAACCCATATCCAACAATTCGAGAGCCATGTCGAATATACCGACCTCCTCTCCTGCTTCCCGGATGCGTTCGTTGGTATGTGTTCGAGCAAGCTATGGCGGGTTCTATGCCGACAAGCCATCGCAGGCACCTGGGAACGCGATAAGTGGAGAGAACAGAAGACAGTCACATTGAATAGCTTACCTTCAAGGTCTATGCCATGCGTTCTAAGCGACGGACAAGGTATTCTTTCCCCTGCTGCCTTCCCTGTGCCTCAAAAGTCTCGCGCGCTAGGCCCATCAACCCGACTTCGAGGAGAAAGCACAAAGAAGAACATGAGCATGGGATTTTCCGTGAAGACGAAGCAGGAGGTCGAGCATATCCCACAACGACGATTCCGGTCGGGCGACGTTGGACGAAATACGAGTAACGAGAGCGGTCAGGAGCATCCAGGACGATACGCAAATGATCTAGGTAAATCTTGAGCTATGAGGATAATGAGAGATCGAAGTTCGACTGACGATGTCGCGCAGGCTGAAGTTAGTTGGGTAACGTTGGGTACCTGGAAGCGTCGACGTAGCGTAATGCATGATCATGCCTGAGAGTCTCCTTGTTAGAGAACTTATCATGCAGGATATTCGCAATGAAAACGCACCGGGGACTGAACGACTCTTGTGCTAGTTCTAAGACTGGCGCTACTTTGCAGACCGGACGCCTTTTAGAGTTCAAGCCTACGATGTAGCTGGGGTACAAAGCTATGTCGCTGCACTTCCTTACATGCCCATTTCATGTGAGAAAGGTCGACCAAAGAAGTGGGAAGGAGGGAGGTTCGTCAAGTTGGTGATGGCTGAGAGCAAGACGAAGTGAACCCATCAAAGCGTGTCTGGCAACTTCCGGATACCCCCTCGGTTCATGTCCTCATGATAATTGAACTGCCTTCAAGTTAGATGAGTAGTACTTAAACCCAACCTGAGTGGCATCTCTCTATTGTAGTTGAATGGATCACTGGGACGCAGAAAAATATATCTATTGGAAATCAAGGAACTGGGGAGCACCAAGCAGGAAACAAAAATGGCGTATTCTAAGATATGGCGGGGTGACGAGGACAAGGGAGAAAACAGTGATTGAGCATTGATAATGATGAAGGATGGTGATGTGAGAAAAGGCAAATAGAGGATAGCGATAGTGTGAAGTATAGGAAACCAGCCAAAACTGCCCGAACCTTAGTCCTCCCTCAATACACCTTTACTGCCGCCCAGCACGTTCAAATCGTTTTCTTCGATAGGCCCCGGAGCTTTGACGTTAATTTGACTCAGGCTTGGGCTGAAGCTTGATGAGGAAACGATTTTCCAAACTCCTCGATGACAGACGTCGCCAGGCTCATCAGGCTTGAGCTGCTTCTCGACTGACTCACGTAGGGCTGTGGAGGCGCTTTCGTCTGTGGTGGTCCCGTTGACGGTGGTATAGGAGAGCTCGAGTTCATCGAGGTACGCGACAGCGTAGAGTGTACGGAGCTGAAAGAGAGAACAGAGTCGATTGGAGACGACAGCGTTTGAGACGAGTTTTGGGGAGATAGATCACGGTCGCGAGGTGACTGTATAGTGGCTTCTGCTCCTGGATCATTGAACCCGAACTCGTCCATAGGCCGAGCACACGGCTGATGCTCGACCTTCGCATCAGGGAGCTGTTGCGAGGTTTGAGGATAAGGATGAGCAACGAGCATGACGAAAGGGTGGTAGAGAGCTGGGAGAGCTAAGGAGCGCTGGTGTTCCTAGACGATTGAGTGCACACCAACAAGGGTCGTTGAAGTGGCCGAAACTGGGGAGTGCGCCTGGTTGGACTCAGGTACGGTGGGAAGAGCCTGATTGAGGCAATCGCTGAGAGAGTTGACGAGAAACTTGGTGGGAAAGGCAACGTCTTGCGCCAACTGCATTCGTGTTCAGTACTAAGCCAGGTAGTCGAGAAAAACAAAACAAACGAACCTGGCTTATCTCTATGCCCTTAGCAAGCTGACTCCTTTCCGGCACCATCCAAACGCCATAGGCCTACCCTTTCCAGCTTACAGACGCGTTGGGTTTAGGGCTATCTCAACCTGTGCCCTTCCCCTCCTTATCATGGACAGCATCGCTCCTATCTCGACCATCTCGCGACGCGTTCCCTGCAGCACCGTCTTCGTTGGCAACCATAGATGCTGGGCAGGAGTGGGATACAACTGCTTCGCGTAATCCGCTGAGCCGTAGACGGTCAAAGGCTCGACGAAGATCAAGCCTTCAGCGTCATTCACGATGGAGAGGAGAATGTCCTATGGCCGAAAGTCAGTACAAGAATGTTCAAGAGCGCTGTTCAAGTAAGGTACTGACCTCATTCGCCTTTCCGCCGCTCAATGCACTCCCCATACTCTCTTGGACGAAACTCCCATCGATGACGGGCACGAAAACGTAGGTACCCTTGAACCCACCTCCGTTGATATCATTGTTGGCTTTGTCCAGTTTCGAGATATCGGCGGCACGAAGACAGGCGAGTTGGTCACATTCTTGTGTGCATCTACGAAAAACAGGGGAGAAAAAGGGGCGTGAGTTATCGTGTGTGTAATGGGGAGAGGAGATGAGATGAAGACAGGACAGGGCAGGGAGATTATTTACCCTACGCTCTCGACAATCTTACTAAAAGACCCTCTGGCACCTCATGGTCATAAGGATACTGAGGAGGCACGTAGGACGACGATATAATCGCCGAACGGAAAAGTGGAGGAGAGGTTTGGTCTCCGTGGGCAACTACATGTTGGAGGACCGAGTCGCTGCCTGGTCGTGGTATCGGATCAGTACAAGGAGAGGCTGGATGGTACGGAAAAGAAATACGTACCAGCTGATTGATCCCAGATGGTCACTTTGGATGGGTCTCCACTGAACTTGGCGATCTGCAAGTCAAACCGTGAGCAAGCATGTCCCAAGACCAAAGAGGAGGAAGAGAGCGTACGTTTGCCTGAACCCGTTTGAGTGCGAACTCTTGATCGACTAGAAGAACCGGAAGATTTAATAATTAGTTCGGCGAGCCGACGAGTAGAGGCAGTAGGGAGAGACGACACACGTAGGCCAGCGCTCAGATCTCCACCCTCCTTGACTTCTTTTCCAGCGAGGAATCCTACAACAGATGGAGGGCGTCAGCGTTCGTCCAAACGGTAGTATCCCCCATGCTGAGCGTGTGAATTGAGACAGAAGATGCGTACCGAACAATCCAAGACGATACTGAACGACAACCGTGACGACTTGCCCGTTTGCGCCAGTGACGAGTTTCCCTCCATCATAGAGGGATGCTGAGCCTGATATGTAGCTATACGATGAGCTGGATGAGAGAAGGTCCTCAAGGAAGTATGCAAGAACGAATTACCCTCCACCGTGGAACCAGACGATAACGGGGAGTTGTTTGCTAGCATCGACGTTGCCCGAAACGTGAACACTAAACCGTTCTCAGGTCAGTATCCTTATCTGAACGCCCAGTGCAGAAGTTAGAGGACGTACTTGGGAAACAAACAATCCTCTGTCGAGCCTGACGATCTCTCGTCCAATTCCACGTCGACTTCCCTGGTAGCGAACGACTGAGCTTTGGAAGCCGAGCCCTGGGGTCTTTGATAATTGTGTCGGCTGAGAGTTGGCCTTCTGGACGCCTGAGGTCGTTGGCGGGGACTGTGGGGCTTTGCAGCGGAAGTCGCCTGGCAAGAAGGAAGAAACGCGTCAGTTGCGTTGAGGTTGGTAATACAAAAAAAGATAGAGATACTAACCAACAAGTACCACAACGTATCTCACTCTCAAGAAACTGGTAATTCCAGTCAGAACGTTCTTATCTGCCTGACATTTCGCATATCCCAAATCAACGACTGAGATTCCCCGGGCTTCGAGAGGAGAAGAAAGAACGGAATGCGCGCTGAGAGTGGCGAGAGAGATGAGGGTTGTTAAATGACGGTGAAACACTCGGATTTCAATGCTGATGATTAGTCTACGTTGGTCTTCTGGTCGTATAAGCTATGAATATGAATATGAAAGGAACGGGGAGGACGACGATGAGATGTCAAGGCTGGAACTGGCTGTATACATCGTTTGCGCTTGTGAGGTGTTCCTGTAGATGGCTGACACAATCTCGGAGGCGACAATCAAACATTGACGCGGACGTCTGGCCGTCATCCGCGAGCTACCTACACGCCTCGAGTTCTCCTCATCATCCATCTTCGTCCTCTTGACAATTCGGATGCACTCTATGGGTATATATCTTCTTATGTCTACTGCCTTAGATTGAAAAGAATCTATTCACTGGACAGCCTATACTCCTGCGATTCTGAAAAAGCACCAAGCCAGCCAAGTGTTGGGTGTCAGAGATAGGCACCACTATGTATCCTCCTACGGCGACGTACTGACATTACTCGGACGATCTCTACAAGGGCGATGAGAGTGACGGCGTTGACGCTCTTGGTTTCCATAAATTACTTACCTGTTCTGTGTTCTCTCTGGGGTAACTTCCGAACGGCGTAAACGATGTGTACGTTTACCCAGACGCTCGACCGTTATATTATGGCTATGGTGATGCCTCATCTTCTATGGACGGCCTCTTCATATATCTATAACTCGTAGTGCTCTATATCTGTCCCGCTAGCCCACAGTAATCACACTCGTTCTCGCAAAGAGGTCGTCAATTTCAGCTCCAGTGCGTGTCTCTCCAAATAACATTTTCGAGCGTCTCTGTTTGATGTCCATAGTGGATGAACGATAATCATGGCCGCTTTTGGCGCTGTACCTTTCTACCGATCTCTCCTGCTTTCTCTATTGGCTCGCCTCTCTCTACCCCTCTCTATTCAGCCCCTCAAGTACCAGGAATGGTTCAGACTAGATGAACGAGTAGGCGTCGTAAAGAAACAACTCCGGAGTCTATCAGTAGTTTCTCAGTTTTTCGCGAAGTTTGACTGTATTCATTATATTGTTGTCAATGTCTGCGCGTATAGTAGCGGATGAAAACAAAAATTTCATGGATTAAACATTTCTGGAGTAGTTATCAAACGTGAGATTCGAGAACGATCATCCTATGTACACGGTTACACCTCGCTAACACACTATCTACGCTAGCATATGCAAGAGACGATATCAGTTCTTACTTTGTTTTGACCTCCTCTTTTCCTTAGATCCATACACCGACAAAGGAAGCACTAGAAAACCCATCGGGTTGCCGACCTGCAGTGACGCAAGCTCATCGCCGATCGTCTTACCTTCCCCATTCCTCCTGAAAACTTTGACGAATCCACAATCATACCCACCCGCAACTGCATACTCGTCCCCACTTCCAAACGACGCGACCGCCCGCACACCGCGAAGTCCAGTATCCTGATCCGTACAACTGGGTTGAAGGCTCTCTGGAGTGTATCGGTAGTGTGTGATCATATCCGTGGCTGGATCACTGACATTCCTGATATTGGCCACGTACACATCAGTGCTCGACGAGGCGGAGGAGGGGTCCTGAGACGAAGGTACGATGATAGTAGCGGGTTGAGATCCAGATAACGTGGACACAAAGCCACTCGGATCCCCTCCGCCGGGATAAGGGCTCACAGCCAGTTTCAAGGTGGTCTCGAGGATGGTAAAAAGGCGCTTATTGAGGGGGTCGTATGCTGCTCTGCAAGGGCCGCTACCGGATGGGAAAGAGAGTGGTGGACAGACGGCGGTCCAGTTTTTGATTGGAGGAGGCGATGTGTCGGATGCTAGAGCCCGGGAGGACAAAGCCCAAGAAGCTGAGGGGAAAGGAAGGGGATTGGATCTCGTGTATCGCCAGATCATATCGGCTCCACTATCCACGACGAGTAGTTCTTGCGTCTCAGTGACGAAAAGAACCTGTCTGGCGTTGGAGGAAGGACCAAGGATCATAGCACCAGGCTTACAGTCGGACCGTCCACCTAGAATGGATACGGAGTGATCGAGAGGAGGCGAGGAGTGTTCGGTGGACGAGGGCGAATCCGACTCGGTGTGAAGGGGAGCCTGCGCGACGCTCTTGTTGTCACAGTCGCAATCTGGTCCAGACTGGGTGCATATGAGGTATGGCGGTTTCTTACTGACGCATACCGCCGCGACTGACGCCCCCTTAGACTGCGAACATACAAGACATGGGTCAGCTCACGCTCAAGCTCGAACGATGATAGAACCTACACCGGATCCGGAGACAAAAATCGTCCTGCCCTCTTCATCCATCGTCATATCAGTCGGCGCATCAACCCCGAAATTCTCTATCGCTTCCATCGTTCCTCTCCCATTCCGATTATAGAGAAGCACGGTCACTAGTCCATGTTCATCATCAGTCTTCGATCCAACATACACGTAGAACAGTTCGTCTCCATCCTCATAAGGACGAATGGTGAGGCGGGTGGATCTGATAGTGGTACCGCGAAATGGTTGGAGACGGCTTGTTTCTTTGAGGGATGCAGCTGAGTCGGATGTCGGAGGTATGAATTTCAGAGTAGCGATGGACGTGGGAGTGGATACAAGGATGTAGAAGGGGTTTGGGGCGGCTGACATATTGACTGGCGGGGAATGTTTAGAACACGATTAAATTTGGGTTGGGGGTATGCGGACAGATAGGTGGTTTTTATACGGATAGATTCGTGTTGTGACAGGATCAAGGGTGAGGCAAGAGACAGGGCTATTACCTCGTGTACCGGATAATGTTCATGGATATTTGCCATGCCCCTGGGAAAAGATCGATAGAGAATACACTTTTCAGTTTCGATCCGCAGCTTGCAGACGCACGTTTTGATAATCTTGGAGGATCAGTTTGGGCAGGGGAGGGCTCCGCGATGGTGGACGAATGATAAGGGATACTGGGGGAGAGCGTGGGTAACATGTACATGGAAAGGGCCACAAGACAAGAAGCCAACGATTCGTGGTGACAACGATAGGTTCAGATGCATCGGGAAGGGCTGCGATGAGTTATCGACCTCTGGCCATGGGCTTTAGTTAACCTTCTCATTTTTGGATAGCGCATTACTCGACGAAGGATGAGGCGAACCTAGTGGCCCCATCGGGGTCGTGATTTCATCATCACTGGTTGTCAGCGCATCGGCCCCCAGTCGCAGTATAGGTACTCCTCGCAAAGACCCTCACACAACCACAGCCGTACCCCCCAGAGACGAGAGACTTGTCTCCTCCGAAGAACGTTAGCTCTTTGAGACCACGAAGTTTAGTCTTGAAAAGAGAAGCCGTCAGAAGCCGTTCTTGGTGGATGAACTGTGCGATGGTGCCTTTGCTGCCGTTATCGCTTTGTGCCTATTGTGACGAGGTGCGGATAGGGTGCGAGGCGTGAGATCGCTGAGTGACGGTAAAGAAACCAGTGGTTCCTGAGTTTGTTAAAACGTTACCAACGTAGAGTGATTCATCTTCACACTCACGTCTCCAGATTTAGCCCATCGCCAGAGCTTATCGACTCACGTTGAGCGGGCCTCATGTTTCAGGCCTGTTACTCGCAGAGGCGTGTCAGCCTAGGGCACTAAAGAGTGGTTTGAACCAGGCCTCAAAGAGGAAAGATATATCGAGAAGATGGGAGCATGATAAGATACAAAACTGGGGTATAGAGTTGGATCAGGTCCAGCTCGTGTCGTAAAAAGGTTAGAGTTGTGACCGGGGACGAGGGAAGGGTAACACGAGTTGCGCTCGGTCAAGTTTGCTTGGAACTCTATACAGCTTCAGTAGGATGTCCTTCACATGCTGGTCCCCCGCGTACTGTAGCGTGCTGAGGTGAGATGAGGTCTGAAGGGTGATAGCTAGTGAGGAGGACTGGGGCTAGGAATCGCCTGCATTCGCGAAGGAGATAACCCGCCGTGACCAGAACGAGACGAATTAGACGGTGGATAGGACTCGAGGCTCACGTCGTTCCCTGCTACTATAAGCTGCATCAGAGTGGTGTAGAATAGAATTCGTTCCTGGCTCTGGAGAACGAGAAAGACAGCTCACAGATGTGCTCGAAAAGGAGAAACGATCCTGGTTAAACCAGGACCATGAAAACGAGTGCCGCCATGATACGAAATAGACGGAGACTACAACTGGCGTGAAGTCGTATGGGTACGTCCCACCTTGCGCCGTCACTGCCCACAGGTTGCACGTCGACAGACGGGAGGGAACGGGTGACGTTGGCCGATCGCGAGACGGCGAAACTCTGTCGTCCTTGACTGGAGCAGGATCGTGTAGGACGGGGTCGGTAGAAGGAAATTGGGACCCTATGGACGCGTAATAGCTAGTTAGTCAAGGGAGGTAAATGCACCGAGAAAGAAACATACCACAGGGTTACCACTGAGCATGTTACAATACCTTGCGTACCCAGGGTCGAGGACCTTGTACCACACGATCCTCGATAGGAACCACTAGATTCCCGTCGACCCTCTGTATGAGCTCCGAACGCTGAGGTCTGAGGCGTCTGGTGTACGGCTAAAAATATTCTGGCTGAGTAGGTTGTATGTCGGTAGTCTTCTTGTCTATTTCCGTGAGGGGTGAAGAGGGGGTATTACTATTACTGACGGGCCTTTTCGGCCCAGATATAGAGCGATGTTGAGCTATGTCCAATCAGCACAATACGATTGATGACGACGAAATGCTTACCTCGACACCGACGGAAACTGATGGCTTCATGCGTGGTAGATAGCAAGACGGTTGACCCGTTTGACTAGTTGCAATTTGTGGGTCAAGAACTTTGACGAGGCAGCAAGTAGGAAATGGGCTCCTTGGAATCTATTGCAGAGCCAGCGACGAGGACCACAAAAACGCGAAAATGCAATGACTGGAATGAATTCGTGGAAGATATGGCCGTCCAAAGGAAGGTACGATGCTGGTGGCTGTCCATCGCCCCTTCCCTCCGAGTCTGACCCTCATGGACCACGGGGCCATTGGCCATTGTACTCTGAACCACGACTCTCAACATGCCATCCGTTTTCTCGACTCTCTCCTTGACTGCGCAAGACCTTCCTCGTCACAGTACAAAAGATCTTGGACTTGATCTTGAAGGCGCAAGTGCTTGGGAGCTGATAATGGCCGCCGAAGAAGATGCTGACCGCCTACCCAGAAGACCTGACGCCAAGCATTCCGATCCGCTCATCGGCATACGAGTCCTTGGATTCCTCCTCCTACGGGTCGCTGACCAGCGAGGACGCAGACCATTCAATACTGCTTACCACCGTCTCTTGAAAGAGATTTTCTCTGCCAATCGCCTCGTTGATGGTGAAACTTGTACTACGCACGAGAGGCTTCAGCAGCTTGGGCTCGACTATCGGAATGTCATGTTTCGTACTTGTTCGTCCCTCTTCGCCTTCTTGCTATTGACCCTTACTTATGAATTTTGCGAGAAGTCAGATCGAATACTGGTCCCAAGAAAACTCCCTCCCAACATGCTTCGCGACCATCATTTGACATCGAGAAGAAGCGGATACTCGACACGCTTAAATTTGAGTCTTCCCCAACCGCGTCTACCGTCAAGAAACAGGTAAGGCTTCAGGTTTCAGCTCTACTTAGTGCAATCACGAGTACTCAGGTCTGACGAACATCTGACGCAGGCACTTCTACGTGATGGTTACCGGTGTGTCATCTCGGGCTTCTTGGACTTCAAGTCTATCAAGCATATCATTGGTGTGAAAGAGGAGCTAGCAGCCACAGGATGCGCCGCTGCCGACACGGAAGTGGCTCACTTGTTCTCCCAAACCGCCCCCAACGACAAGGTGTGTGACACCAAGTATCTCGCATTTGAACGTCAGTCTGAATCCACATAGGACTACCTTGCTTCCGCCCTCACGTTCCTCAAGATGTTTGGTTTGGAAACTATTGCGACCCAGCTTGCTGCCAATCCAAACTTTCTTGAGAATGTTCTCACTATGGACGAGTCGCTTCATAATCGCTACGATGAATTCGACTTCTGGTTGGAAGAGGTCCCGGATATGGTTGAGTATTTCGAACTCTCTGATTCTATGTGCTATTGGTCTCATTCGTTTTAATAGCTGCATACATACAATGTTGTTTCTCCCTTACCCTATTTCTTTGCCGCATACCCAAACGCTCGCCCTCAAATCACCTTGTCTATCTCAGCTCACCTGACGCCTGACGAGCAGAGGAATTTCAAACTTCCCGACCCAGAGTTGATGGCACTCAGAGCCGCTTGTGCGCAGGTTGCAAATATGTCTGGAGCGGCAGAACAGAGGGATGAGCTTCTTCGAGATGAGGAGGACATTCAAGTCCTTGCATCTGGTGGGGAACATGCGGAATATCTAGAGTCGCTACTTCGTCTCCGTACCTCCCAAATCCCTCTGGTAGCTTGAGTCCCTGTATACCTTCTCTTTCACGCATCCCTACCCGCTCTTGAATGCAAATACTTGTTACATCTTACATCTTACGCCGAGCTTGAGCCTTGCCGCCTCTGAGATTCCAACTCGCTCGACAAGTACGTTCGGCTGCTCGTAGAATCACAATGGAGTACTGACACAAACGGAGAGAAAGAGTTGCTGCCTGTTGCTCGGACTCTGAATTAAAATAGGTACTGTAGTCGCTGAAGGAGTTGCTGAAGGAAGCCGCTTGGATTGGTGCTCCGGCCGTTGGATCGGGATAACAAATAATATGGGGATTAGGAAGCTGATGCGTGCTCAAGGTCCTCGACAACAATGATCCAAATCCAAGATAATCTCTTTCTGGCAATCAGTGAGCAGCGGAGAATCCTCCTCAGACTCGTTGGCAATGTCTTCTCTTCTAGAGGATCCGGCAGCCCCCTCTCGTAAACGGATAGAATAGCTTCTGGCTGGACATCGCACACGAGTAGAGGGCACCCAGCAAAAGCGCCGAACGCGCTCTCCCTCTTGATGGCCTCCGCTGCCTGTGCCTCAAATGCCTGTGCCTAAAGAGCATGTCACAGTCATCCTGTTGCCATTGCTGCGTTTGCGAGGCCGCAAATGGTACTGTATCGATTGCTTTTCGCCGGTGACCTACTCGGAAGAGTCTGACTCTTCTGATAAAACGGAGGAATAGTCGTTCTCGATGGCTGAGCATGTTTGCAGGAAGTCGATTGTACTACAGCGTCATCCGAGGCTGTAAAGATGCGTTGGCACCGGGATCAGATCGAAAAGCAGTCTTCTCAGCAGAACGATGGAGGACGAGCGAATCTGGAGGCGAGTAAAGCACGAGTGGCTCTGGTCGAGATGAATGAGAAAATAAAAGCGTACTTACGACTGCATTGTCCGCAGATAAGGTGAACTGTGCCAATGCGAGCACGTATAGCTCGGGTGTATGGGCCAGTCGGTTGTTGACTGCTGCCTCTGGACTCAACAAGACATAGCGAGAACAAGGCTCAGTTGCTGTCCTTATCATTTTTTTCTCAGATAGATAGAATGGACAGATTACCTTGACCGAATGTCGTTATCGCCCAGAACGAGATTCGAGAGTATCTGCGTGAGCTCGGCTGTGATTTCAGGTGGGATCTCGATGTTGGTCGACATTTCGGTAGCAGTTATCGTGGAAGAACAAGCAGAAGGAGACGAGGACAGCTGGCAGTGATTTGGCGGCGGTAGCCTACCTCCTCTCGAGGTAGCTAGCTTTGAGACTCTCATGATTTTTCCGATGTAGGTGCGCATGAGCGGATGGAGAATAGGAAAATCATAAGTAAATGACCACAGTATAGATCGTGGGCGCATCTGTAGAGATGGTGCATGGTGTTGCAGGGAACAAAGACTCCATAGCTGCCTCACAGTCGCAGATCTTGTACGGGGTCGGAAGAGCCAGCGAAAGAAACCAGGCACCTTATATGCAGGCTCGATGGTTGATAGCGTCAAGGAAAACAAAAGAAGCAACTGTGATTATACCAAGGTCTAACACGGCTGTAGAGATGTGCACCGTCGAAATCGAATATAACTACCCTCTGCTGCAGGGTCCAGAGTCTGACTCGCAGGCTTTGACTGACACATACGCAGAACGACGTGCCGCTCATTCGTACTTCCCAGCAGGCCAGTTCTCCTGGAACACGTAGCAGTCCTCGGTGGGCGGGGCAGCGTTGAAGTGTCGACCAAGGGATTGATCTGTCGTGAACAAAATGAGCGGAGTGGACGAAAAGAGGTGACTAAAACGGAAGAGACGTACAGACTGGGTCGCTCTCGAGAGGCTGGAAGTGTTTCATGGGCCACTTGGTCCCAGCCGCTTGCTCGTCTCTCCTTCTCTGCCTCTGATCGTTCTGAAAAAACGTGTCAATGCGAGCTCGAAGCCGTAGAAGAGAAAAGATACGAACCTCAATAGCGCTCTTCTCCTTGCTCGCGGTGTCGAAATCGCCCGTCCTGATACCCTTGGCGACGGCAGCCCACAACCGCCTCGTCTCGAACTCCTCCATACCACCCTCAGCACCCATCCCACCGACGCCCTTCACGCTGACCTCCTCCTTCTTGCCGTACGGACCGTTCTCGACGTTGTGGAACACGGTGCCTGCACCTTTGCCCTTGGAAACCTTTGACGTCGTATGCCACGTCCCGTCGATGACGTACTCGCCACCACTTCCGCCGTTTCCGCCTCCAATGGGTACTCCCTTCCCGTTGACGTCGCACGCAGCGCTGGGGTTCGGGACGACGGTTGCCTTGAAGGAGTGGCTCTTGCCCGAAAAGTATCCCTTGCCCTTGTACTCGATCGTGCAGACGTAGCCTCCGCCGGCGATCCAGGAGGTCTCGCAGAGTTCGATGTAAGGCGAGCCGTACCAGATGCCGTCGATTCGTAGGCGAGGGAGGGTGAGGAGGTATGTTTCTGGCTTCGAGGGTGTCGACGAGGTAGAGGGAGGGGTATACGTGAGGACGGCGTGTCCGATCTGTTTGACGATGATGGCACCAGCTAACGTGAAACGTGCGCGTCAGATAAACAAAAACGCAAGAATTTCATAGAGGAAAGGGAGAGTCACCCACCACTGAAACTCGTCTTCTGCGCGTTGTGGCCAACCAGCCTCAGCCCCTTCTGCTTGTTCTCGATGACGTACGCCGTTATCGGTGGGTGGTGCGACACTTGCTCGACGAGGAGGTTCGTTTGACCGCGACCGTTGATATCGGGCCAAGAACCATAGAATAGCCTGTGGGGAGCGCTCGAGTCAGTCAAGGGTTTCTTAGGAAACACGCAGGATGTGAGATGGAGAAGGGAACGTGTGATGTGATGAGTCGAGGGTCGGAATAAGACGTACTCTCCAAGGACGGGGTTGAGAGGCTTCTTCTCTGAGCCCATGGACTCGTTACGAGAGGTATATTAGCCTTTGAGCGTGCTCTATGTGCGAGAATCGTCTAATAATCAGTAACGGCCCATGCGCAGTCGTACAAAAGGGAAGAGGAAGGGGAAGAACGAGGGAGAAACGTGAAGGGCGTGGCCTGAGGGGGAAGATGGCCTCGCTGCGCCTCGAATGATACGCAGTAGGCCCTCGCGTTTGCACAAGGCAGTGATGGGAAGAAAGAATAGGACCCGGGACCAAGGGAAGAGAAAACGTACGATAAACCACCGTAAGACCGCCAGTATCCGCTCCTCCCCACCCTTCGCATCCGCGATCTTCGAGAAGAGATCTGGATGTTCACACCAGTAGGCTGGTAGCACATGAAGTTGAAGTCCCGTCAGCTTCACGATCCGTATCCGATTCGTACGAATACGACAGCGAGGACGTCGACCTCACCTGGGAACTCAGTCAAGCTGACGGGGCTGAGGATGAAGGGAGGTGCCGTGAGTGAGGACAGATCTCCTGATACTGAGGCGATAGATTTGAAAAATGTCGTCCAGGAGCCTCTCTGCGCTGCTGGGACGGCTTCACCAGCTTGTTCGTTGTTGCTCATGATGTCGGCGTCGTTGTCGTGATCGATGTGGTTTAGTGTTGGGGGTAGTTGGCCTCTTGTGATGTCACAGCAATGAGGACATCACAAAGTATACTGACTAGATCAGTCACAGGTCAATAGCATTCCTGATCCGCCTCATTCGCGTTACAGTACAGCCAATGATCTTGCACCAAACCATGGTGTTTCCAGTTCCAGTGGTCTTTTGAACGAACTACTCTGGTTCGGGGCACCTCTCGTCTTCTGCTTGCTCTCCTGGTTATGTACGCTCAATTCATGCTCGTGTTCTTGACGCCAGTTCCTGCTCGCCGTCCTGATCAGCCTGGGCCCTCGGTGCTTGCGATCGAACACGTTTCCATGATTTGCTCATACGTCTGCGACTTTAATCCCACCCTACGAGGTTCGAATTCTGAGCTCGTTCTATACCATTCCCTAGGGCGGTGGCATCTCAGGGAGGGAATAGGACCCTCACGTCCACATTCTCCACCCTGACCGTCCTCCTTCCGTTACGAGAACGACGTTGGTATCGGTGTCATTGGCCCCGTTACTCTCCAGGTTTGCGCCGGATTGACGTACACGACGAGTCGGTCGCGTTCATCCGTTGGGAGTTCGCTTGTACCCTCGTTTCCAATGTCTTCATACGGTATACCGTGCCAGTAGACTCCAGCATCCCAGTCGACTCTGCCATATGTTCACGGCCATTCTTTCTTATTGGACCGTCGCCGCATCCCAATCGTTTTCACTATTCTCCTGAGCGTACGTTGAGACTTGATCTCGTACCAGCCCATGGTCTCACTCAAGGGCATCAAAGGATCCTCTGCGACAGACCTCGGGTCGCGCGTCTGAGGTACGGTGTACCTCGCTTTTCACGATCTCAGAGCCATGCCGTTATTTGTTGTACTAATTCATCGTACCCTAGGGAGTTGGTACACAGCGAAACACATGCACTGGCAGAGATCGTCTTGGCGAATAGACTATCGGTGAAGCTAGTATCAATGAATCGTCAGTATACGTACAAATACATTCGCATTCAACACGAGAAGACTCGGTACGTCCCATAGATTGGATGTAGTCTTGTATACACGGGCCACTGATACCACTGATTTCACCAGGGAAACTATCCTTGACTACTCGAGTCGAGCTACGTGCCTCGCACACACCTCTGTCTGAACACGACATCCTCACGTACTCTCGAGAGCTATCAATAGTCTCTTTCTTTGGGATACGTGCGATGGTGCCTTACCTCCCTGTGCCTAAACTGGACGGCGAGACTGGGAGGAGGACTGGATGCATGTACGGTACGAAATTCCTTCCACTGTTTTGCGGGCTTCTCGGAAAGGGACCACCAACTAATATTCGTAATAGAATGTCTTCCAAATACCTGTAACTTGCACATCCAGCTCTCAATCAAACCATATCATCCGTTTCTCTCCGTGCGGGCGACGAGTATCTATCCTCCTTATCTAGACCAGAAACGCTGACGATACGCAGAGTGCTTGGCCTCTGGATAACGGCAGCCTCACCAGTGTTCAGTCTCAACGTGCACTCGACTGGCTCTCCATTCATCTTCAGGAAGATGCGACTCGGACTGGCCTACTGGCAGTGGCATTGTTGGAGATGTCGTGGCGTCCTCGACCAGACTTGATCATGGGCCCAAATCGATGGACATGGACCGGGGGCATGTACCTACTGGTCAATGCAGTTTCTTGAACTCGGAGCGGTTGTGAGCGGATACATTTACCCCGACAGTGATGTTTTGTTGTCGGCTTTTATCCTCTCGTAATTGTTTCGACTCTAACGAACATGGATCTCTCGTCATTCCATTGAAGGGGGTGACTAGCCGTTGTACAGGCAATTTGACACCGCTCTACGTTTAGTGAACCTTAGCAAGGCGTCAGCATCGTTCTGATGCTCCCCTACTTCTATGGCCGGTCAAGAGGGTTGCAGCCTCAGCCCAGTGCTTTCATGATAAGGGAATTCCTCGTTACCATCTCTGGTACCTCCCGCGGCTTTCATCCGAAATCCACCAAAACATACCGTCAATAGACCATCAAAGGCGCTTTGCACCTTCTCGCCTTCGGGCAAGCCTAGAAACGGAGCCAATCTTGCCTTTTCTGGAGTTATGTCCTGGATGATATGTTGTTTTGTCCGCGTGCTTTCCATCTCCGTTTACGCTGTAATACATCCTTCCTTCCCCTCGAACTGTCACCTTGAGGAGCCCTGAGCGGCTAAGACGTTCTTCTTCTCCCACGTCAATAAGGCATGACGCAGATTCTTCCTATTGAACCATCCGATGCCTGTACGGCACGGCGATCGTCCTTCGAGGGACGGGAGGTATATAAAGACGAGAACCCTCGGCGCTCGTGCCGTTGGCACGGTTTTCTCCTTCTTTTCCCTCCCTGCTCCTCGTCTCGTTCTTTTCTTTCTCCCCGCCTCTCCTCGCCGATCCGACTCTCTCTGACGGCGAATCCATCATGTCCATCGAATCTGACACAATTTTCGGGTACGCGTCGTACTGTGCATCTCTGTGCAAATTGTTCAGAGCATCTAACCCGAGTTTTGTCCATCTCTACCAGAGTGCTGCTGATCGCGTCCTGGGTCAACACCCTATTGTACACACTGGAGGCCAGCCAGGTGCGTCAGAATACCATATTCTCCCTCTCGTTATCACAATCGACTGACGCCTATCGCGTCTGGACACCTCACAGGCCCGGAAATACTTCAAGACGTACTCAAACCATGATCCACCGCTCATACGATGCATGGTGATATACGCACCGTGGTACGAATGCGTAAGTTGGCGAGGTCGTGAAGCTGCGACAAGAGCTCTGTTATGTAGTTAGTAGGTAGACAAATATA
>NIBX01000165.1:0-19093 GCA_002718315.1 Agaricales sp. HM26-F1
ATCGGAGGATCCAGCCAAACGCCCTTCAGGTCCAAAGATCTCGTGCATGATACCCGCACACTGCACAATCCCATATGCTTCCTCTTCTCGACGCTTTCTTGCTGCGTCTACGAGCTTCAAATACTGCTCTGGATCAAGTATCGAGGGTGAATCAGGATGTGTGGCAGTTGTCGACGGATTCTCTGGCTGCGATGTCTCCGACGTTTTCACGGCAGGAGTCGTTGTGGGGGGAAGTGCTGGGCCACCAGGGATCTACGAAAGTCATGTCAAGAAATAAACTCCAACAACAGGACACAAATTACTTACTTCGGGATATGGCCCCTTAAACATACCATCGTCAATCCAATTCAATGTGTTCCAGTACTCGCGCCAATTGTCTCGATCATACGAAAGGAGGCCCTCTTTCGAAGGAATGAACACCTCACTCATCACTAATTCACTCTCCCGTCTGCCGAACTTGTCGTCGAACACTCGTCGCTCCGCCGCGTCACATAATTTCCAGTAGTCGCTCGCATTTAGAAGCGAGTACTCATCCACGAAAGGTTTCACAGAAGGTTCTAGGTCTAGAAAACCGAGCAAGAAAGATTAATACATGTCGGTGGACCAGGCGATAGATATTCTTACCGGGTTTGGTGGTCGCCATCAAATATAGGCACTTCGCTGCGTTGTAGGGCCAGTGGAAAATCAGCTACACCCCAGTAAGAAAGAAATATATATACGATTTGGCACTCTAAGGGACTCACAGGTCGACTAAATGTACGGCGTATGTGCCTGGATTCGGAGATATGCGAGAGGTTGATGATGGTTTAGGAAGAGAAGGGAACCAGCCCGCGTCGAGCGGATGCAAATCACTTACACCACTGCCGAAGGTGGTTTGCACGTGACGTTAGACTAGGAGCCACGAAAAGAGAGCAAGTACGCACATTTGAGTAACGTTTTTCTATGTGCAAAGGGACCAATTCACTTGATAAAAAACGGCTTCTATTATAAATATATTAGCTATCTAATTAGGATGTCCAGCGATGAACGCAAGGATCGTGCATGCTTGAGCAACATGAGAGGACGGGTGATGCATCAGCACAACTAAAGGATCGTTGACGGGTCCTTAGCATTTGTTGTTCCCCCCAATACTTCACTCTTCTCCTGGAGAACTATTCCACGCAGCACCGGTCCATAGGGCCTGATTCACGCTTGCTACTCAGCCCTTCGAATGGTCAGCGTTTTATCTACTTCATGCGGTAGCAGGCGAGGTGTTATGGGTCCGAAGCAAAAGAAAATACACACCGTTTCGTACTTTTGCAACACCAGTACTGGTATCCCTCTATGTTATCCGGCTCAGCCCTGCCTTGGAAAGATTAAGTGAACTCAGAATGATCTTGGCCCAACCTTCAGCAAAGCAACGTATGGCCTGAAGTGGAACGCAAAGTTCCAGTTCACAGCATAGCAGTCGAGGCCGATAGAGAATGCGCGTCGCTAATATCGAGGTCAGAGTTATCGACACGGAGGAGTTATCGGACAGAGGAAAGGGTCGTCGCTAGCATTTGCGGAGAGACATGAGACAGCCATGGTGGGAGTAAGTTGCAAGAAGGAAATCCGGCATCACGGCTCCATCGAAGTCCGATACAGCAAGGCCGAAGGTGGTTTGCACGTGCAAATCACCTTCCGACGCTTGCTCTACCGTGGTCATTGAGCCATCGGACCGGATTCCCTTCTTACTTCTTGCCACCACCTACTGTCTCCTGCAATAACGTTTTTGGACCTGCGTACATCATCGATGCGATCCGGGATCTGGAGACTCGTCTAATGGTTGTTCATGGTCACAACCCCCTTAGCCGCGAAGCCCAGGACCATGCAACAACCGCCTGCCGCATGCAACTGCGTGCTTCCTTTGCCGCCCGACGGGTACTCGAGCGGTTCTATCTAATCCGGGAGGCATTCGACTGAGTACTCGGTGAGATTCCATGTTCAATCAATCCATTGCCAATCCGGAGGAGATGTGCGGGACGCTTGTTGCTCAGTCCATTGGGGAGCCAGCGACTCAATAGTGGTGAAGAAGCTGCTGAGTTCTCTTGGATCTGCTTTGGTCGTCAGAGCCCTGGTCGAGGTGGCATGTCACTAGGTTTCCCCGCGTCATACAGCCCAAGTTTCACCAAACGCGTACACCCAACCTCGCCAGGCTATGTCCCACAGTCTCCCTTCGTTGGCGCCACTTCACCCCTCCAAACCTCTCCCTATGCGACATCACCATTCTATGATCCCAGTCGGGGCGACCTCTCCAACGTACTCTCCTACATCTCCTGCTTCATGATTTACGCCTACAAGCCCTCGCTATTCCCCAACGTCACCAGCATTCTCCCCGACGTCTCCGACCTACAGCCCTCAGTCCCCGTCATTCAGCCCAAGTTTTCGCCAACCAGCCCTTCCTTCAGTCCAGCGTCACCTCGTTGTAAGTTACTCACCCTTCCGTGGTTCTGTCCTCACATTGATATACTCCTCCCACAGATTCACCAAGCAAGTATTCCTTCATTACCTCTATCTATGATCTGCAACTAACTATTTCTTCTTTGTGTTTATGAATTACCAACAGCTTGTGAGTGTACTCTCACGATATCTTGCTTGACTATACTCATGTACCGGATTTCTAGCGCCTGCTCATTTCTCTCCGTCTTCCCCCAAGTACTCTCTCCTACCTCTCCCGCCTCCCCCTCCTCCCCCAAATATTGTGAGCGTGCTCTCATGGCACTTGTGCTTAGCCAACTTCTAACGACTGTCCTACAGCTCCTACATCTCCTACTTACTCCTCCGCATGTGAGTTCTTTCACTTTTTATTATCCGTGCTCATTGTCTCATCTCCAACTACTTGTTAGCACCCGCATACTGTCAGTATTATTGCAATCTCATTGCACCGTGCTTTACTTATCAGCAATTACAGCACCCGCGTCTCCGGCTTATAGCCCTACTTCACCACAATGGTCTCCTTCTAGTCCGCAACACAAACGGATCCGCACCTCGCAGTACCTCTTATTCGACATCACCATCCTGGGATTAATACTCATCCGTCTACTCCTCGACTCTCTTCAGCTCTCTTAGCTACAGGACAGCTTTTTTGTGTATTTTCCGCTAGTCTGCAATTCCATTTTTCTCTCTTGCCTCTTTTCTCTGTCGATTATGAATGGGTGCAATGGTACAGTGTGATGTGTACAGGCCTGGGAGCTGACGATTGATATAACGGACATCCACTCCTCATCCAACACTAAAATTGTGGGCGCATGAGTAGAGGCAGAGCTGAGGTCAGCGATGGTTGTGATCACCGACCTCTTAGTCGAGAGAACATATCCAATGAAGTTGCTTGGTGTACGTGCTCCAAGTGCAGGTATAGTTCGGCCTAGGCAGGGTGCTTATCATACCTCCATAATCCGAATACGATGCACTTTGAAACTTGCTCGCAAACATTTTTATGCATCTAGAGTATCTGAATTCATTGCCTGTGGTCTTTGTAAGTGCCTGGTGCAGGCGAGAAATGGATTGGTCTACAACAATTATGCTGCACTACCGACATCATTCAGGCTCAGTAGAATAGTAACTCGTTTTTCTCCTTCAAGCACGGTGTCCAGACGGCGTCTTAGGCATGGAAACTGAACCTACCCTCGATGGCGCTGTGGACTCTGGCATGCCCGACCCTGGGATTCTTCGTCCGCGGTAGCTCATCTGTTCTACCTCTGTTCGTCCTACTCAAACGTACCTGCGTTCAGCTGGGATAATCCATACTGGAAAGAAAATCGCATGGCGAGGAGAGAGATAGACACGTCAAGTTTGGCCCTGGAAGAACATTCGCGTCATCGTTCTTTCCAGGTTGTTCAAAGAGTGATATCCTACTGGGAGTGAAGGGTACGAGACACTCAAAAATACCCCGGGGATAACAGTGGCGCCCAGTGTATTAGCTAGCGCATCGAGATCATCAACCGACAACCCCTTTGCTAATCAACGTTACGGCCGTGTAATCCTTACAAGGACTTAGTACTGGGCAGCGCAGTGGTTGACTGTCGAGCTTCATGGGGAATCCCCCAGCTCTCACAAATAGCTGCTCGTTTTATGTATCAAATCCAGTAAATATCCAGTTGAGACTGATGCATCAGGAGCGAGTATTTCCAGGGGTGGATATAGTCACCTCTTAGGAGAAATTGGTCATGGTCGTGGTCGCAGGTCGTATATAGCATCAAATTGTAACCTAAATAGGCAGGTCGTATGTGATGGGATCTTGATGGCCATCACTGAGATCAGCTGATGCGATCAAAATTGATTGATACAGATCAAAAAGAATTTCCAAGACACGACGATAAAAAATTCAAAATTGAGATTAGGGCATCAGTTTGTCGCCAATTTTTTTCTGATCAAGATGCCATCAATAATTTTGATCAAATCAGTGATCAGAGCAGTGATTAGATCAATTTTTCATTTGATCAGCAAATAAAATAGTTTAAAATAGGTTTAGGGGGTTTTCTGGGCTGGGAATTCAATGGTGATGTTCATTTTTTGATCTGATGCATCATTGATGGGATCAATTAATTTTGATCAGAATTTTAATTAAAATTTAAATAGTATATAGAGGTTTTTGAGGGTCAGGAATTCAATAAAATGATTCATTTTAGCTGATTATTAATAGATCAATTAGATCAATGATTAAAGATTAGATAACAGATAAGAACTAGATCAAAATTGATCTGATAATAGTTTGAATATGGACTATAGGGTTTTCAGGGTCCAGGAATCTGATGGTGAGCTCGGATTTTAGATCTGATCAATAGATCAGCTACAATCAGCAAAACAATATTTGATTATTGATAATCTAGATATTAGAATAGGCTAGATAATGATTTGGACAGGTAACTTAGAGTTTTCATAGGCTGGGAATCTGATGGTGAACTCCGATTTTAGCTCCGATCGCTAGATCAGTGCTAATCAGCATATTGATTATACTGATTGTTGATTTTGATGGAATCAGCAGCTCTGATAATGATTTCAAATATGTTTATAGGGTTTTCTGATACTGGGAATCTAGTGGTGAGCTCTGATTTCAGCTCCGATCAACAGATCACTGTCAATCAACAGATCAATGTGTACAGATCAGATTAATTGCTGATTACTTAGGATCTAGAGCATAATCAATGATGTCCTGCTGTGTGTATATGCTTAGGATACCTACCAACATGCTCCAGAAGTGCCACATTGATGGGATCAATGGATCTAATTAAAAGTAGAAATAATCAAAACAGCGAAACCAGTAATCAGCTGCGGAAAAAGCAATAGATTAGATAATCGCTTCGGACGAGTTGCACTCACAAAGGACCCATATAGGCCCATAACATATACAAGAATTAGCCAAATCGGTCAAGAACTCAGCTCAAACGGTCATTTCCGCTTTTTTAGCGGTTATTGGAAAACAGGTAATCCTAGCATTTATTGAGCTACAGGCTGCGGCGATCATTGTAGCTTGGCACACATACTCTACACATATGTAATAACTCTGTCCTAGCTGGGAGTCTGCCTGGGCACTCTGGTTCCTGTGCTATATGAGCCACTCGGGTCCAAAATAGTGTAAAATCACTATATAGCTGCGGAAAATGTTTCTGATTATATAATCGCTGCGGACGAAGTGCACCACCCAAGTAGACATATACATACATAACATATTCAAGAATTAGCCAAAACGGTCAAGAATTGAGCTCACAGCAGAGGTCCGCATTTTTGACTGATATTGACTAAAACAGGTATATGTCAAGATTGAAGCTGAACCAGCCAAAACGGACATCAGGGCTGTATTCTACTCCAAAATTCACATCTAGTAGCTTCTGAACATTTTTGGTTGTCAAAACTCATGTATATTGGTTCTCTTGCTATTACAGTTTCAAGCTTAGCCAGTTTACCACAACACTGTACTTACATCTTGTACCAAGTTCAACATATCTAAGACATTTCTATCACCCATCCAGATGTTATGTACTCTGTACATAGTGGAGTGAGATATGCTGAATCTGGTGTAAGTACCATTGTATGGTGGACTGGTTGAGCTTAAGAGTGCATCCGGCACTTCCGTTTCAGATAGATATATAGAATATAAATATAAAATCAGCTCATTTGATCGGAATTGTGATCATGGGACCGCTGCTCGCCGAGCTTCCGATATCAAAGCCATCAGTCCGGCGACTAGATTGGCTGATTAGATATCGTTCAAGCGACCGGAGGCTGATATGAGCACACCCATCGCAATCTTCCCATCCTTCTCTTTCTTCCCATCTCCCTCTCTTCTCCCTCCGTCCCTTTCTCTTTCTTTTCTATTTCTCTTGCTTGCTATCCTATCCACACCTCTCGTCATGCCCAGAGGCACCCAGACCACTGCTGACTGGCAAACAGACCCTACCGACACCGACTGGCTAATGGACTTCTTTGCAGATAAGCAGGCCGAGCTGGGTCAAGGGGGCAACCCCAAGAAGGCCTTGCTCAAGGCTGCTGAAGCACACATGGCTACGAAGGGTCCTCCTAAATCTGGGGCTCCAAAGTCTGCCAGCTCGATACTCACTAGATGGGCTTCGGTGAGTACATGATTCATCCACCGTTTTTTATCAACTTTGATCAACTGATTATTGTAATCAGATCCGGAAGATACACAGTGCCATCTTCTCTGTCAAGCAGGGGACCTACGTTGGGGCCTCTGGATGGACTTACGATGACGTTCTCGGTTTCAGTGTCACTGACGACAACGAGGCGGAGTGGAAGGACCTTGTCAAGCAGCATCCGATCTTCAAGCCTTTCAGGAACACTGGTTGGACACATTTTGCTGCCATGGATGCCCTTCTTCCCAATCGTACTCGTGGGGTGAATGTCTACAACGGGGGCAGTGGATCGGTTGGGAATCGTGGTTCGCAGGGTGGCTCAGGAAGTGGTTCGCAGGACAGTTCTCAGGATGGTTCTCAGGGGAGCGTACCCAGTGGTTCAACGGTGTGTTTCTTCATTTCTGAGCTCTGCATTAGTCCTAATTGAGCTTGTTAGGATAATAGTGTACCTTCACAGCCATCTACTGCGCCAGCCACATCCCCTTCCTCTCTATCCACCACCTCTCCTACTTCTCCCTCTGCTTCTACCAACCTTGACGCTAGTACTGAGGAGGCTCACCAGCTTCTTGAAAGCGATCATTCTTCTTCTCAGGACTGCTCCTCTGCACCAATCACTTCTCTTGCCAATCCAGCTCCTGCCAAACCCCAATCCTCCGCTGTCAAGAGGTCTTCTTCTGCCGCTGACATCTCTGCTGACTCTCCAGCCAAGCGTGGTCGCATCACTGGCCCTGAAGCGCTGCAGCACCTTTCGCACTCCATGGAGACTATTGGGCAGGCCATCTTAACCACACTTGCACCACCACCACCACCACCCGCTTCGACCGCTCTCTCTCCTTCTCGCAAGCTCAACCGTGCTCGCCAACTTCTCATTCGTGACCAACAGGATGGCTATATCACCCGTTCTCAGCGTGCCTCTCTTAGCCTTCTCTTCGCAGACCCTACAAAGCTCTTCGCTGCTGACTCGTACGGATCTGAGGAGGATGCTGATTTCCGCAGTGATATTGCTTACGAACTCCTGCGTCGCTATCAGGAATAGTTGTCCACTTGAGTCTTTTCTTTTCTTTTCTTATATTCATTCATCTATGTTCCTTTTAATCTGATCCAACTTCATTGTGTTTATACTCATTGTTCTTCATTGATTGGCCACACATCACTCCTTTATACCTTACCACCATCTTTTAACATCTTTTCTATCTGATAAATCTTACGTAGGTAGCTCAGTAGTCAGTATGTAGTGACATTGAATACATCGATTTTACTCATTAATTACTCTTCCATTGTATCATCTTGGAGAGCAAGGTACTCCTGGCGTTGCACCCACATTGCTTCAGCAATCCTATCTCTCATCTGCTCTGCCTCTCTCTTCTCTGTCCGTGAAGTACGGAGTGATGTGTTCAGCTGTCCAAAGTCGATATCCTTCTCACGGTACACTCCGTGCTGAGGGTCCAAGCGTCCTTCTTCCTGAAGAAGGTCTCTGCATGAGAGCAAATCATCCCTATCATGTTTGAGAATGAAGTTATGAACAGCCACCAGTGCTGATGGGATTCGAGCTTGAACATCCATCCTGTAGCGAGGAGGCTGATCGAGAATCTTGAACTTGTGCTTTAGAACACCAAAAACACACTCTACCACAATGCGTGCTGAGGAGTGTCGGAGATTGTAGAGTTCCTTGGGGTCCTTTGGAATCTTGTCCACTGCACGAGAGACCTCAGCAAGATGGTAGCGTACACCTCGATATGGAGTGAGGAGAGAGAGAGAGCTGCCGAATCCTGCGTCCGCTAGATAAATCTTGCCCGGAGGGATGGGAAAGTCAGCAAGACGAGCATGCATATACATGGTTGAGTCTGCTGCACATCCATCCCACCCACCGATAAAGTAGAGGAAGCGATAGTCAAAGTCTACTGCAGCAAGGCAGTTCTGTGACAGACCACCTTTGCGGTCCCGTGCTGTATGAACCTCATCTCCAAATGGAGTGCAGGCAATGTGTGTTCCATCAATAGCACCAATGACATCTTTGAAGAATGGCCATCGCTTTGGATTCTGCCGTATAGCATCGGGAGGAGGATCGCCGACACCGGGTGGGCACACGAACTTGGAGTAGAACCGCCCACCACATAGAATGTCCAGAATCATGCGGAAGTGTCTACAGAATAATCAGCATTTACTTTTCTTTACTCATGTAGAACTCACTCAGAAATTGTGGTGTGAGAGTGCTGAAATCTCTCTGCAACATGATCTACTCCCAATCCCGTAACACATGTATAGAGAAATATTGCAAGTGATTCGTCTAGCTGAATGCGAGCTTGCTCTGACTCGCCAAAGCCAAGGTTCCGCAGCTCTTCAGTTAGAGCTAGAAACACCTCTCTCTCCATTCCAAGTGCAATCTTGATCCTTCGAGAATGTCCGGTGAGCAGCTCATCTAGCCACATTCTTCCCGTGAAGACCGAGTCGTGCATTGGGTCCTTGCAGTAGAGTGGATCAGCGTAAGTTGCTACTGCTGCCCCTACAGCCTGGGTAGCGAGAGCTGCAAGCTGCAGTATTGCTTTGACACGAGGATCTAGGTCTGAGGTACTGGGAGGCATGGGGGGAGGAAGGAGAAAACAGGTGTAGGCGGTGCGCACCGGCCGCTTAAGCGATTCTAATTACCGGACTGATGGCTTTGATCTCGGAAGCTCGGCGGGCAACTGATCCCGTGCTCACAACTCCGATCAAATGGGCTGATTTTATATTTATATGCTATATTCTATCTGAATCTGAAGTGCCGGAGAAGCTCTAAAACTGCTATAGCAGGAGAACCAATATACATGAGTTTTGACAACCAAAAATGTTCAGAAGCTACTAGATGTGAATTTTGGAGTAGAATACAGCCCTGATGTCCGTTTTGGCTGGTTCAGCTTCAATCTTGACATATACCTGTTTTAGTCAATATCAGTCAAAAATGCGGACCTCTGCTGTGAGCTCAATTCTTGACCGTTTTGGCTAATTCTTGAATATGTTATGTATGTATATGTCTACTTGGGTGGTGCACTTCGTCCGCAGCGATTATATAATCAGAAACATTTTCCGCAGCTATATAGTGATTTTACACTATTTTGGACCCGAGTGGCTCATATAGCACAGGAACCAGAGTGCCCAGGCAGACTCCCAGCTAGGACAGAGTTATTACATATGTGTAGAGTATGTGTGCCAAGCTACAATGATCGCCGCAGCCTGTAGCTCAATAAATGCTAGGATTACCTGTTTTCCAATAACCGCTAAAAAAGCGGAAATGACCGTTTGAGCTGAGTTCTTGACCGATTTGGCTAATTCTTGTATATGTTATGGGCCTATATGGGTCCTTTGTGAGTGCAACTCGTCCGAAGCGATTATCTAATCTATTGCTTTTTCCGCAGCTGATTACTGGTTTCGCTGTTTTGATTATTTCTACTTTTAATTAGATCCATTGATCCCATCAATGTGGCACTTCTGGAGCATGTTGGTAGGTATCCTAAGCATATACACACAGCAGGACATCATTGATTATGCTCTAGATCCTAAGTAATCAGCAATTAATCTGATCTGTACACATTGATCTGTTGATTGACAGTGATCTGTTGATCGGAGCTGAAATCAGAGCTCACCACTAGATTCCCAGTATCAGAAAACCCTATAAACATATTTGAAATCATTATCAGAGCTGCTGATTCCATCAAAATCAACAATCAGTATAATCAATATGCTGATTAGCACTGATCTAGCGATCGGAGCTAAAATCGGAGTTCACCATCAGATTCCCAGCCTATGAAAACTCTAAGTTACCTGTCCAAATCATTATCTAGCCTATTCTAATATCTAGATTATCAATAATCAAATATTGTTTTGCTGATTGTAGCTGATCTATTGATCAGATCTAAAATCCGAGCTCACCATCAGATTCCTGGACCCTGAAAACCCTATAGTCCATATTCAAACTATTATCAGATCAATTTTGATCTAGTTCTTATCTGTTATCTAATCTTTAATCATTGATCTAATTGATCTATTAATAATCAGCTAAAATGAATCATTTTATTGAATTCCTGACCCTCAAAAACCTCTATATACTATTTAAATTTTAATTAAAATTCTGATCAAAATTAATTGATCCCATCAATGATGCATCAGATCAAAAAATGAACATCACCATTGAATTCCCAGCCCAGAAAACCCCCTAAACCTATTTTAAACTATTTTATTTGCTGATCAAATGAAAAATTGATCTAATCACTGATCTGATCACTGATTTGATCAAAATTATTGATGGCATCTTGATCAGAAAAAAATTGGCGACAAACTGATGCCCTAATCTCAATTTTGAATTTTTCATCGTCGTGTCTTGGAAATTCTTTTTGATCTGTATCAATCAATTTTGATCGCATCAGCTGATCTCAGTGATGGCCATCAAGATCCCATCACATACGACCTGCCTATTTAGGTTACAATTTGATGCTATATACGACCTGCGACCACGACCATGACCAATTTCTCCTAAGAGGTGACTATATCCACCCCTGGAAATACTCGCTCCTGATGCATCAGTCTCAACTGGATATTTACTGGATTTGATACATAAAACGAGCAGCATTACCTGCAGCTCTCTCTCGACTTTCTACCCTTGTCTATCAAAGACACCCAGTTAGCTGGCATTATTAGTCTCGAGCCAACAGGAGCAGAGAGTACCGAAGAGGACATGCTACATTGATGTAAATTTTATTGGCTGACATAGATGAACGGATATAGCTAAAACAACAGCAGCATAGAATGAAGGATACAGTTAACTAGACAGATCAGGGCGATGTACAGTGAATCTTTGAGCGAGCAAACGTAGGCGAGAATTTGCAAGAGTAGATTCTGAGGACCAATAACTGAGTCGTCCCAAGATGAGATCTGCTACGAGGAAGTCTTCTTTTCCGTAGTGTCAGTGGCCACCGAAGATACGGTAACATTGTCTGGCTTGTCGTTCATGCTTTCTATGTCGTCCGCCGAGGGCACCCTAGCAAAATTAGCGGCACCAGTGGTGACTGCTTCACCTTGTCCAGGAGTAGACGCGTCCCTAATCTAGACAAATATGAGAATAGACTATCAAACAGAGTAAATATACTTACCATTCGATTTGGAACCATGTTACTCTTGGGTAGGTGCTGATATCCGTAGTCAACATGGAGAACATGATAGGTTTTATCATCTCCTTTGCACTGGCTTCGCTCGTCTCCTCGTTCTCGTATTCAATGTTTTGATAGTACTCCATACGAACAAATGCTTGATATTTGTGGTTTCTAGTGAGAATCAGGCCCACCACGTCCATGACATCGTCCTCTGGGATGCTAAATGGGTCTGGGGCGATCATTGGAGTTGGGAAGGACTCACTGTGGTGGGAACTGGTCAAAGCAGTCGTCTAATTCCTCGCCAAGCTCCTCATTTCCAGGAGGAGAACCATGTATAAGTTTTGATTCTGAGTCTGTAGGGATACCAAGGGTCAGACTGAAATACGCGTCCGGTGTATGAAAGCACAATACGTACCATCTTAGAGTTCAGCCATAGAGTCAAACATGGTACGAAAGGCACTAAGAAACTCGCCATTCTGTGCTGCTAGCAGATAAGGTCAGCCAGCATTAATGGATGATTTGGCACGTACGAGAATCATCACTCGATTGATTACTGAAGCCGGATGAACAGGTCCATACTTACCGCACTACTAATAGTGCCGGGATTACACACTCTAAGCGCCGAGTTGAGAGTAATCTCATACCTCTTATCAAAAAGGATGTTTCTGATCTTAGTGCCTGTGTGTTCAGCTACCAAAGAGACACGTACACCGTCATATCCACCTCACGTCTAAACATTCATGCAACTACCAGAAAAGCAGAGCGAAGGACAACTACTCTAGAGGATGGGCAGCGCCCTTATTGGAGCAGAAGTTATTGATAGAAAGCAGTTTTTGACACAGAGGAAATAGTCGTCGCTAACATTCACGGAGGGACATGAGATAGACACGGTGGGGTAAGACGAAAGAAGGAAATCCGGCCTTACGGCTCAATCGAAGGCCGATACAGCAAGGCCGAAGGTGGTTTGCACGTGCAAATCACCTTCCGAAGCTCGATATACCCCGGCCGTTGATCCATCGGACCGGATTTCCTTCTTGCCTCTCGCTACTACAACTGTCCCCTGCCATAAGGTTTCAATTTCTCATGTTGAACCTGCCAATAGAACTTATGAGTAGGATTATGCGCATATCCTCCTTGAATGAAGAGACCTGTTGTCTGGAACAGACTCGCGGCCCATTGAACCTCAGCCAGCTATGTCGTCATTGGAGGAACGTAGCCCTTGCCGACCCAGCGGTCTGGAGGACAGTCTATCTCATTTTCACCAAAACAAGTCCACGTCTCTGCACCACACAAACGGAGTCGACCCAGATTTGGGTAAAGGAGCTCTCATACGCTCTGGAAACATATCTCGAACGCTCTGGCTCGTCGACGATTAAAGTCGTCATCCGTTTACCCATGGACCATGCACAGGAATTCGTGGAAGCGCTATTCTCAGCGTTCTCCGGACCTCTCTGGGCTTCAAAAGCCCGATGGTCTGCACTGACTATATCCAGTCTCGTCACCAACGCCGCCTCCCGGGTTCCTTTATTCTCACAACTCCGTAATGCACCCCATCCCCCTCATTTCCCCAATCTTACAGACTTATTCTTACCTTTGGAAAATTGGGAGCATGAGGAGTTGTTGAACGTGCTCCAGCATGAGGAACTAATGCACGCTGTAGGAGCATCGGACTTTACTAGCGAGTCCTGCTATCATCATTATGAGGAGCTTTGCTCGTACTTCCTTCAGAACAGCCCCTTCCTCATGCGTGCTCATATCCTTTCCCCCCCCTCTTCTCCTCTGGAGATCTGGTCAACCATTCGTGGTCTGGCGTTCTGCCGTGCGCAAGTCGCTCCTCTTCGAAATGTACTCCCTCGCCTCACATCCATCAATGCTCTGCTCATTGGCATTGACTTAGCTTGGGAGGATCTTGGCATAGATATTATACATCTCCCCACTCTTCGCCACCTCGGACTTCTTCACAGTCTCAGGCTGAGCACCTCTGTCCTTTCGATTGTGCAATGCCCTCAATTATCCACTCTCTTTCTACCTACTTTGTGCAAGTCTAACGCGGGGCTCGTTCAGACGTTTTGCACTCAACACCGTACCTTGCAAGCACTTGGATTACAGTGCAGAATCACTGAAGCTGTCGAAAATACCATTCTAACTCTACGTCAGCATGGTATTACCATTGATGAGGGGGAGAATGTTTATACTCTTGATGAGGAAGCCATCGTGCGAGTCGCACAGGATTATGAAAATTAGTTATTATGTTTAAGCGTTTCGTGTAGCATACATATCCATCATTCGGACTCGAACCTCGTTCTCTGTACTCTGCCTTGCTTCTCACAGCCAGATAGTTAGTACTATACAAGTTGATTTAATATACGTCTGTTTTCGAGAGAAGGGACTAGATCTCTTGGGCACCCTTCAGTGACATTCAGATGGCGATCAATTACTCGGCCTTCTATAATGGGTTCAGTATTGAACTCTGGAGCATAGTAACTGACGCAAGCACCATGCGGCACATTAACTCAGGTACTGCTGACGTGAATTTGGCTGCTCCCGGGTTATTCTTGGGAGTCTGGAGGAGGTAAGGAGGTACCTGGGTGATAGTATTGCGGGCATTGTGCGACAAGCATTCTCGGACAGATCCTATGACGTTACCTTTCAGGTCGACTAGTGATTCCTCTCATGGTCCTCCTTGACAACCATTCTGCGACCCAAGTCCTATCTGGATGTATATGTGATGACTGGATTCCCAAAGGTACCGGAGCTGGTTGATGGAGGTATGCCAGCCATGCGCACGACATTGTTGCAGATGGGAAGCCACCAGTGCAGAGAGGGAGGACCAGGCAAAGCAAAGGGCAGAGATGCGGTGCGTTGAGTGCGTTGATAGTTGTAACCGAGCATATCTGCTGAGCGATCCGTGAGAACGATACAAGAGAATCTGAAAATATGATTGCTGGTAGCCATGTCTTGCCAATCATGAGAAAACGCGAGAGTTGACGACGGAAAAGCAGAGTGAAGGACAAGTTGGGAGCACGGCAGTCGAAGCCGATAGAGGATGGGCACCGCCCATATTGGAGCCAAGTTATCGACTGAAAGGAGTTACAGCAGCCGCGGAGAGACATAAGATAGCCATGGTGAGAGTAAGGTGCAAAAGGGAAATCTGGCATCACGGCTCAATCGAAGTCTGATACAGCCAGGCCGAAGGTGGTTCGCACGTGCGAACCACCTTCTGACGACCACGGTCACTCACAGGTTGATCCGAGGCCATGAATCATCTACTTGTTTCCTACCACCATCTCTTATCGCCGGAACTCACACATGTCGTCTCTATGTTCAGCTTGCCCGCGCAAAATTCAGCGTGTTTCCGCTTGGAATAGCGAAAACCCATATCATGAGTCTTGATTGAATCTTCTACCACCCCTCACTTCGTCTATATATCTCTACTCCTCCTCTATTTTCTTCTTTATCATCTTGCTTCGGCCCCAACATCTAATCACTTTGCTCCACTCTTCTCTCTCTCTCAACAATATATCTTTAAATCATGCTTGGACATCAGTTTGCACATTCAAAAGCCCCGGTCCGCAAAGTCAAGGAGGTCCAGTTCGGTATCCTCTCTCCGGAGGAAATTGTCAGTAATTTTCTCGCAATGCTTGCTAGGGAAGGTCCTAACTCCTTTCACAGAAAGCGTACTCGGTCGCCAAAATAGAACATCCTGAAGTCATGGACGAGACTACCCATAAACCGAAAATGGGCGGTCTCATGGATCCTCGCATGGACACTATCGACCGGAACTTCAAGTGCCAGACCTGCGGAGAGGGCATGTCTGAATATCCGGGGCACTTTGGTCACATAGAGTTGGCACGTCCTGTTTTCCATCCAGGTACATTCTCTTCTCTTCTTTGCAGTCTACTCTGTTGATTTCCGGATTTTCGGATTCAAAAAGGTTTCATTGTAAAAGTGAAGAAAATTCTGGAGTCAATTTGTGTAAACTGCGGGAAACTGAAAG
The DNA here is from genome assembly GCA_002718315.1 of Agaricales sp. HM26-F1. Taxonomy (NCBI): domain Eukaryota; kingdom Fungi; phylum Basidiomycota; class Agaricomycetes; order Agaricales; species Agaricales sp. HM26-F1. The sequence continues at coordinate 15,732 of NIBX01000165.1, forward strand.
CCGATACCGTGAGTCTTGATTGAATCTTCTACCACTCGTTTCGTCTCCCAGCAACCCAAATTTCTGGGGGCTCTTTCCAATTCTTGGAAAACCCCAAACCTGCACCTGATTCGTGCTTCTTCACTTGGGTGTGGTTAACCATTCGTTCTTGGCCATTTGGTCACTGTTCAGCTATGGTTGACCATTGCATGCACCTAGTGTGGTTGGACGATGGGTCGCATGGTGAAATTGGGGGCTGAGCAAGCAGTACGAAGTCCAACGTGATGTTGTGCAGCCTCAAGGGCTACGCGATACTTGCGGAAAGACGCACTTTTAAGTCTCCACCGTTTCTATTGCATCATCACTTTCAGAAATATGGCTTAGGATCGCTTGTGCTTTGCTCTCGTGTTTTGGATGATTGTCCCCTCGCTGTACTTTCAATGGAAGGCTGACAATACCTATCGATTTATCAAGTTCGATCCCAACTTTCGTGAGAAAATCTGGCATGTACATGACCCGAAAGCATGGATGGTCGTCCTTTGGAGTTTCTGCAAGACAAAGATGACTTGCGAAACTGATGATCCTAAGGATGAACAGGAGGGACCCGATGCAGAGGATAAGAAGGGTCACGGTGGTTGTGGTCATATCCAACCACAGGTTCGTAAGGAAGGATTGAAGATGTTTGTCCAATACAAGAAGGCAAAGGACGACGATGAGGTTTGCACACCGGCATTTTTTTCCATGCAGTAGCTGATTCAAAGTACAGGAGGTGAAGTCCCTACAGCCAGATAAGCGGCTTATTACGCCTTCCGAAGTCTATAATGTCTTCAAGAAGATATCCGACGACGGCCTATTACTGTTAGGATTGTCCGACCGTTATGCCCGACCAGAATGGATGATCCTCCCTGTCATGCCGGTTCCACCACCTCCGGTCCGACCCTGCATTGCTGTCGACGGAGGCATGATGAGGAGCGAGGATGATCTAACCTGCAAGCTGGGTGAGATCATCAAGGCTTCTGCCAGTGTCAGGAGGTGTGAACCGGAAGGAGCTCCTGCACACATCATAACTGAGTTTGAACAGCTGCTCCAGGTGAGAGCGCGTTTTCCTATCGTACTTAAACAACATCTGAAGTGCTTCTCAGTTTCATGTGGCAAACTACATGGACAATGACATTGCTGGAATACCTCAGGCTTTACAGAAGTCCGGTCGCCCAGTGAAAGCCATCCGTGCGCGCCTGAAGGGAAAGGAAGGACGCCTTCGTGGCAACCTCATGGGGAAGCGTGTGGATTTCTCCGCGCGTACTGTCATTACTGGCGACCCCAACCTTCAACTTGATGAAGTCGGCGTTCCAAGATCAATTGCTATGAACTTGACCTTCCCAGAACGCGGTATGTCTTCTCCTTCAGCTCATTGATGCCGCTTATCGACTATTGACACAGTCACACCATACAACATCACCTATCTTCAAGAATTGGTCCAAAATGGGCCTGGGATTTATCCAGGCGCTCGCTATGTCGTGAGAGACACGGGAGAGCGCATCGATCTGCGGTACAACAAGCGTGCCGACGCTTTCTTGCAGTATGGCTGGATAGTTGAGCGGCACTTGAAAGATGGAGAGTATGTGTTTGGTTACCCGCTCTCTTCGCATACTTCTCATAGCTTCCCAATAGCTACGTGCTTTTCAATCGTCAACCTAGTTTGCATAAGATGAGTATGATGAGCCATCGTGTAAAAATCATGCCTTACTCTAGTAAGTGCCGGCTCTTCTCTGGATCATCGACCTATATCTTACGTTTATCCCAGCATTCCGTCTTAACCTCTCTGTGTAAGCTAACAAAGGAAGCACACTCATCACGTAGTGGCTGACTTCGATTTCCAGTACGCCCCCCTACAATGCCGATTTCGATGGGGATGAGATGAACATGCAGTAAGTCTTGAAGCGTCAATTCTTTCTCCATCTCAAATTGTCTTTCAGTATACCCCAGAGCGAAGAAACTCGGGCCGAGCTCAGCGAGATAGCTTGGGTTGCACGTCAGGTCAGCAGCCTTCCTTATCCAGCCGCGAATCTCCTAATATGGCCGGATAGATTATCACGCCTCAGGGCAATCGACCGGTCATGGGTATTGTTCAGGACACCCTATGTGGTATCCGCAAGTTCACTCTGCGCGATACCTTTCTGGACTGGAACCAAGTTCAGAACATCCTTCTGTGGGTCCCAGATTGGGATGGGATCGTCCCTACCCTCGCCATCATCAAGCCCAAGAATTTATGGTCCGGGAAGCAGATACTCAGCATGGTCATTCCAAAAGGCATCAATATTGAGCGCTCCTCCGATCCCAAATCTCCCAACCCTGTCGCTGATGATGGGATGCTCATCGAGAACGGCGAAATCATCTTTGGCGTCGTGGATAAAAAGACTGTTGGTGCCACCCAGGGTGGCTTGATACATGTCTGTTTCCGAGAGAAGGGGCCTGAGATAACTCGGCTCCTTTTCAGCGGAATCCAGATGGTTGTTAATTACTGGCTATTCCACAATGGCTTCAGCATTGGAATCGGGGACACAGTTGCTGACACAAACACTATGGAGCACATAAACTCGATCATCGCAGGCGCCAAGGAGCGAGTATCAGGAATCGTGGAAGACGCGTACCATGCAGGTAATGCTGCTCGTTTTATGTATCAAATCCAGTAAATATCCAGTTGAGACTGATGCATCAGGAGCGAGTATTTCCAGGGGTGGATATAGTCACCTCTTAGGAGAAATTGGTCATGGTCGTGGTCGCAGGTCGTATATCGCATCAAATTGTAACCTAAATAGGCAGGTCGTATGTGATGGGATCTTGATGGCCATCACTGAGATCAGCTGATGCGATCAAAATTGATTGATACAGATCAAAAAGAATTTCCGAGACCCGACGATGAAAATTTCAAAATTGAGATTAGGACATCAGTTTGTCGCATTCATTTTTCTGATCATGATTTTATTGATTATTTTGATCAGATCAATGATCAGATCAGTGATTAGATCAATTTTCATTTAATCAATAAATAAAATGGTTTAAAATAGGTTTAGGGGGTTTTCTAGGGCTGGGAATTCAATGGTGATGTTCATTTTTTGACCTGATGCATCATTGATGGGATCAATCAATTTTGATCGAAATTTTGATTAGATTTCATATAGTATATAGGGGTTTTTGAGGGTCAGGAATCCAATGAAATCATTCATTTTAGCTGATTATTAATAGATCAATTAGATCAATGATTAAAGATTAGATAACAGATAAGGACCAGATCAAAATTGATCAGATAACAGTTTAGCTAGGTACTATAGGGTTTTCAGGGTCCAGGAATCTGATGGTGAGCTCCGATTTGAGATCTGATC
>NIBX01000166.1:0-18712 GCA_002718315.1 Agaricales sp. HM26-F1
TTGTAGAGTTATAATGTGTTCTTTCTTTCTCTGCTAACTGTTACATCATTATTACATCATATTATGTAATCAGTAGCCTGTAGAGCGGTGGCTATGTTGGCAATGTACACACAGGGGTCTGGTGGATGAGATGAGAGACTGAATAGATTGACAAAGATATGAAGGAACAAGTACCTGGTGGATGAGATGAGAGACTGAAGGATCTTACTCATCTCAGCCACCGCTCTACAGGCTACTGATTACATAATATGATGTAACAATGATGTAACAGTTAGCAGAGAAAGAAAGAACACGTTATAACTCTACAAGCAGGCAACGGATTGAGATGAAACAAGAGGTGAACAGAACCTTACAGGAATAGAAAGGAAGTCACTATATACAAAACAAACAGAGAAATCAACACAAATTTGACCAGTTCACCAATCTCAACTGACTTTGCTCCTCTTGGAAACATATCTGGTGAGCTTGCATACAGAAGGGATAGCATTCCAGCCAACAACATGGCCCTCTTGACCTCGTGTAATTCCTAGCTCAGTAGCATCATTATAGCGCAGTATAACAGGCATTCCAACACATAGAGGCAACACACTAGCAAACTTGTCTGTTTGTTGGGGCAAAAGCTTCCAGATCATGCGCTGAAGGCCTTCTGAGATGTCACATTCATGATGAGCCAAGCTGACACCTCCTGTCTTGAATGAATCAATAGAATAGAAATGGTACAGTGTCTGGTTTGTTTCCTTTGCAAAGCGCTCAGCTGCTTTCTTATTGATAACATCTTTGAATGTATTCTGACTGACTATAATTGATGTATATCTGAAAGGAGGATCACTCAACATGGCAGACTGGGCTTCAGAGTCAGCAATGAGTGTGTCCAGAAACTCAAAGTCATTGCTTGTGCATGATTGATATCTCATGTTTTCAAGAGCACGGCGTACCTTATGTTGATTTCTCTGTTTGTTTTGTATATAGTGACTTCCCTTCTATTCCTATAGACTCCTAAGTAGCATATTCAGATTCTACGCAAAATTCTGGTTCTGTTCACCTCTTGTTTCATCTCAATCCGTTGCCTGCTTGTAGAGTTATAATGTGTTCTTTCTTTCTCTGCTAACTGTTACATCATTATTACATCATATTATGTAATCAGTAGCCTGTAGAGCGGTGGCTCTGTTGGCAATGTACACACAGGGGTCTGGTGGATGAGATGAGAGACTGAATAGATTGACAGAGATATGAAGGAACAAGTACCTGGTGGATGAGATGAGAGACTGAAGGATCTTACTCATCTCAGCCACCGCTCTACAGGCTACTGATTACATAATATGATGTAATAATGATGTAACAGTTAGCAGAGAAAGAAAGAACACATTATAACTCTACAAGCAGGCAACAGATTGAGATGAAACAAGAGGTGACTAGAACCAGAATTTTGCGTAGAATCTGAATATACTACTTAGGAGTCCATAGGAATAGAAGGGAAGTCACTATATACAAAACAAACAGAGGAATCAACAAACACAAAACCAACTTTTTACCTAGTCGTAAAGAATCCTGCAATATGTACGGTCTTGTTCCAATCCTCTGGTATTTTACCATGTTTCTCAATACACTCTTCCATACTAAAAGGCGAATACAGTGTATAGTACCCTCCACATTCTGGATTGAGACCGTACACTTGTCAGTTTCTAAATCTTGTAAATCATAATTGTATGTTCGTACAATGTATTGCGATACACATTTTCCTTGTATGCCTCAACCAGCGTACTATGTATGTCTTAGCTATTGATGTAATTCTGAAATCAAATAATACACTTACTATGTGCTTACTTGAAAGAGTTGATTGATCTGCATTGGCTCAGATAGGCTGTTATTTCCTACAGCATAGTCTTGAAAACTTGGTTCCATTCTATTTCTGTTTGTTGGATAGAGCATATCTCCTGCCTCCTGAATCTGCTCAATAACTTCAAGAGGTATGTCTTGATCTTCACACAAGCTGTAGCTGCTATAGTAAGTAAAATACTTATTGTTCTTTTCGTTCATGCTGTATCCATGTTTGAGTGTTTGTGAGACAAGATGAACTGATGGTTGTACAATATATATCGATATTTCTCTTCTTTCATCTCTTGAATAAGAAACCTATCTTAGGTAAGAATAGTGTATATGAATATCAAACAAGTTTGTTACCTACATGTTTCCAACAGGCAACATCTTGTTGTACGATTTCAATGCTGATTGATAAGTAGTGTAACACAAAGGTTATCTCAGATTATATAATACAAGCACTATCAATCTTAATCTGATATCTAATCTACATTTTGATCTCTGGATAAGATGAATGGTACAGGAAATACTGTATTTCCCCAGCCAGTTCCACTTCTCATCTCTTTCATTATACTTTTAAATGAATCCTGCTGTTGATTAGCTAGCAATCTCTCCCATCGTACAAGTTTGCATAGAAAATGTTCAAGAAAAATAGTACCATATCCAAGTATCTTTTGGTCATCTGGATGAAGATGCTTCTGCAGAAACTCATGCAGATATTTAACAGCATTTATCACAGTAGATGGTTTTTCTGCATCAACAGAGAAACCTAAACTCTCAAGTCCTTTCAATGCTCCTTTGGAGTTGTTAGCAATAATGGTTCCTATTTCTTCTATTGATGGCTCTTGACAGATATTCAGCAGAGCAATCGAGTTTGCTGTTTGCATTCTAGTAATGCCAATCCCAAATCCATTGACTTCTGTTTTCTTGAGCATATTGTATGCATCTATCCATGTTCTAGTCTGTGATGTTCCAGATCGTAAGAATGTCTTCCATACTTTGTAGACTTGAGGTGAGAACATAGGCTTGAATCTTGCCTCGAAATCATGTCTAGTAACATCTTTTGTAAATCCTAGATAATGATTGGAAGTGCCCCATATAAGCATATTTGAGCTTCGCTCATGTTTCTGTCTCTGCTCGTCAAAGGTATAATCTGCAAAAATTCTAACACAATCTTCCCAACTTGTAATCATTGTGTTTAGGACTGTTTCTTGAAAGTGCCTAGTAGGTCTGCTCTGACCAGTGCCAAATCTGATTAATAGGTTAGATAGAAGATGTGTGTCTTCTGTATATCCTTCAAATCCAAGTCCTTTCTGTAGTAGAGTCTGTAGATCATTCCTACTTCGAACTGGATTATAGTAGTCAGCTGGCTGGGCATGGTTCTCTTCTACAGAAATATCTTGAAGTGGTTTCCTTCCGTCTAAAACAACTCCAAGTACAGCATGACGGGAATAAGACTTGGCTGTATGAAGACCCTTCTCTTTGTAGAAAGCAAGAGCCTGCTGAAGCACAAAGGCAACTTTCTCAGCACTGAATGCACTAAGAGCTGGAAGAAGTTGAGACAAGGGGGTAGAGACAGAAACTTGGCCTGAGCGAGACCTCAACGATTGCTTAAGTACTTCTTTAGAAGGTGCAATCTTCACGGCTGCTGAGCTTGTAGTTGATGCTTTATCTTGGCTCCTACTCTTGCTTGTTTTGATTCTCTCTTGCAAAAGTTCTGTACTGAGTGCTTGTGTCTCAAGTGAACAGTCTACACCAATGGTCTGAATCTCAACAAGCTCTTGTGCAAAGTTAGTCTCAAGATGCTCTAGAAGAGAGATGAACATTGGCTGTCCCTCACGTAACTTCAGAGCAAGTCTTGAAATTTCACAGCATCTGTTGGTAGAACCTCTTCGAAGCAGATTCCATGACTTTCGTAGAAGATCTCGCATATCAGCTGATACACACAACGTCTCCTCTTCTACCCAATCTACAATGCAGCTGACAAAAGCTCCACGAATAATCATACGATCAACAATATCCTGACACTTTTCTGATTGACCAGCCTCAAGATAGATGTCTAAGTCCTTGAGTCTGGGAGCAATGAAATAGATGCTTATGATGTCAAAGAAAATAGTAGTGCCGTGTTGCATTTTGTCATTCTCTGAATCAATTCTGAATGCAGTTTGAGGATATATCTGTTCGATTTGGCCAGCTTTATTGAGAGTTGAATTCTCAGTTATAGCAGAGTATTGAGAGAAGATGCCGAATAGATCTGAAGGCAGCTGTAAAGGCAAATAGGAACCTTCTGCTTTTTTCCTTCCTCTCGACACTTTACATTTTTCCAACCACTTTACAATGGCTATTCCCAGTTTTGCTTGTGGCCTATCCCATCTCTCGTATACATAGCTTCTTGACTTGGTTGTTACATCTAGCAACAGCTCATAGATGAAGCTTCTGCCCCATGAACAGTAGAAAAGATAGATGAAACGTAATTGCCTGGCTACTGCCAAAGTAGCTGCACCAAGCGCTATGTCCAAGCCTGCCATGACTGAAGCACTTCTTCCCAGAGCTTCAGCTGCATAAACTGCACTATTGAGAAGAGCTGATACATCTTCACTGATGAAAGAAGAGCCTAGAGACCAAGTCTTGTATGTCTCTTTCAGAGTATCAGACTTAAGCAGACTAAGGACTGCACCACGAAGAGGATCTGTTGGAGTAATGGACTTGTTTCTAATCTGTATAATCAAGCAATGAAGTTGATTGAGGGTATCTGCATGAAGTAGTTTTTCTAGACTCTTATATGTTGGGCCCTCTGTAAATAGATGTGGGATACTCTCTGTATCAGAAAGAATGCCCACATAGCGGTTGCCAGGATTCTTCCACTGTTGTATAAGTGCTTCAGATCTATATACTTGAGGTTAATATTATCATACACTAGATATCAATCAGATAGACCCACACTGCATGTTGTGAGACTATCATATCATCTACATCAGGATAATTGCATAAACGCACAACATATGTTCCTTTCTATAGTCTAGATGTTAGTGTTGTGATTTCTCAGATGAAATTGAACAAAATACCTCTGAATCCTCATTAATAATAGCTACTGCTCGTATAGCATCAGAAGCTACATTCTTCTCGTCTTTGTCAAATATGAATGGCCAAGATCGCTTTTTAGAAATTCTGCCTTCATCAATACTATCATCTGAGTCTGATAGAGAAGGTCCACCTCCAGACCGTTTACCAAGGACTGAGCTAGAGGAAAGTTGATTCTGGCTCAAAGTAGCCTGTCTGAAATCCTGTTGTCTTGTACTTTGTTGATTCACAAATGATAAAGGCATAGATAGTTTGGAGCTTTGTAGACCTAGAATAAGAGGTATATCTTCTTCACTATCTGTATGATAAGATTGCATAGCTTGATCTTGAGGTTGAGCTAAAAGATCTTCATCATCATAGCCACAAGTTGGAAATACTTGAGCTTCTTGATCTTCCAATTCTATCTCTGATTGTTGAGCATGAACAGCTGAAATGGTGACTGAGTGGTGGGTTTCTGATTGAAGCTGCTTAGAATGAACTTTGTCATGTTTCTTGACACGTAGTACAGCCTGGTTTTTCTTTACCACAGTTCTGCTTAGGCCAATTGCGTATTCGTCAGATGTCTGATACTGAAGTCGAGCTGCATTCCGCATCTCTTGAAAGTACTCCATTTGTACAAGTGGATCTGGTAGACTTGGCAAAGTGATGATCTGATGGTCGATGTCGTAATACTGTAGTAGGGTTGAGGGAGGTGGTAGATTACACAACCGAGCATTGTTTACAGTAGCCATATACTGCTCTCTGGCTAGCCATTTCTGCAGACTAGTATGAGAACAGATCAATGGACCATAAGCTGCAATAGTCCGCTTCTGTCGCTCTTTGACTTCTTCAGCAGAGGTTGATTGATTGCCAAAGATATTGCGACTAGCAACAGAAAGACCTGCTGATCGATGACAGGCTGCGCTGCTAGGATATCCTACAAAAACATCTCTGTTAACCTCAGAGGCTTGACAGAAATGTTTCTCCATTTCTTGAAGATGCTTCTCCTTGGCCAGTTTCTCTACTGTCGGTGCAAATCCTGAATGAGGGTCGACACCCTTGAATACAAGCATATAGCGTAGCATGTGTCCTTGAGTATGCTCAGCTCTAGCATACAAGCCTGGACGAGCAAGTAGAAAATCTCCAGGAGCACTACCTAAAATAAGATATTAGTTGTTTAGTTTTGCAAAAATGATAAATACTACTTACCAGGTGGTACTCTGATAAATACAATGATGACCGTAACCCGACAACGACAGTCTTTGGTATCACAATGCCACTGACCCTGTACTCTACCAATAAAGTTGAGCAGAGATCCACCCTCCCATGCTGATGCAATATTCATCTGTGTTGAAGTTACAATTGACTTTCCATCTCCACCTGCTGAGAAAATGTTGAGATCCATGCCTAGAAACTCCCATACATCCCACTCAAACTTGGACACACTGTGCTTAATAGCAAGCTTCACAAGTTGATGAATGATGTCATTCATTTCTAGTAAAACGCTAATAGCCTCTGGATTCTCAGCTTGTTTAACTGGACGTACAATTCCTACGCCATTTCCCTCTTCTACAGTGAGACCTAGAGAGTATGACCCATCTGGACAGTCAACACCATTTTCACCTGAAGATCGATAGTTGTGAAGGAGAGGCTGCATAAAGAATGGAGTACGGTCTGAAGACCCGAATGAAAGCAGTTGAAGGCGATCAAGCAACTTCTGGACAATGGGCCCAGCAACTGGGTATCGACTCCATACCTCTTCGGTAAGAAAGCATGCCACAGTGACATGTTTCTCTCTCCCAGGTGCATAGTGCTGATCCGTGTCTAGCAGATTGGCGACATAAGGAATACCGGGTAGAAGTGGTACCATACCCTCCACAGGCTCCATAACGTAAGATTGCGTTTCTTCGTTGTAGTGCGATGGTTGAGTGCCGTGAGGTGTAATAATTTTTCTACACTTAGCTCGCTCCTCTGCTTGGGTAGCAGCATCGGTTGATAGATCACCAATCATACATATGCCAGCAGTGTAATGAAGTGATTTTGTAGATGTGTATGAACCGGGAGCAGTTGGAAAATGATAATCCTCTGGTGCTTCTTGGGTAAGCGGATGAGGCACCTGCTTAGTGGGACATGTAGGAATTATCTGAGCCATATCCTCAGATCCCCAGTTCCATCTAGGTGTATCCAAGCGGAGGGATGGATCTACGGGCTTCTTGAGATCTTGAACTGTCATGCCATAGAGCGGACTGACAGCACTCTCAAGACCTAGAATAACTGAGCTGTTACTGCCAACACTTACGTGTGGCACATACGAGGACGATATTCAAAGAAAGAGAATGAACCTAATCAGTATAATTCATTAAAAGGGTCTGGTTGCACAGATTGCCGATTGATCCTCTAATCTCATATCATACTGATCACTCATAGGTTGCTCTATCTTATCTTAGAATACTTGGATCACTTATAGATCAGTCAATCTCATTATAGATCAGACAGACCATTCATAGATTGCTTAATCTGGTCTGAGATCACTCAAGTCACTCATAGATCATCCAAGCTTATCTCAGAATACACAGATCACCTACGGATTACTCAATGTTCATTACAGATTATATGAATCATTTATAGATCACTTGATCTTATCTTAGAATTACTTGTAGATCAGTCAATCTCACTACAGATCATACAGATCACTTATAGATCATTCATAGATCATCTGAAAAATGCACAAATTACTCAATCTTATCCCAAAACACTTAAATCACTCATAGTTCACTCTATCTTATCTGAGATCACACAGATGACTTGTAGATCAGTCAATCTTATCATAGATCATACAGATCATCTATGGATCACTCATGGATGATCTGAAATACCCACAGATCATCCGAAATACTCATGGATGATCTGAAATACCCACAGATCATCTGAAATACTTACGGATCATCTGAAATACTCACGGATCATCCGAAATACCCACAGATCATTCAAAATACCTACAGATCATCCGAAATACCCACAGATCATTCAAAATACTCACAGATCATCCGAAGTATCCACAGATCATCCGAAATACTCACGGATCATCTGAAATACCCACAGATCATCCGAAATACTCACGGATCATCCGAAATACCCACAGATCATTCAAAATACTCACAGATCATCCGAAATACTCATGAATCATCCAAAATACCCACAGATCATTCGAAATACTCATGGATCATCTGAAATACTCAAGAATCATCTGAAATACTTACAGATCACTCAATCTTATCTCAGATCACATGGATCATCTATAGATCACTCATGGATCATCCATAATACCTACAGATCACTCATAGTTCGCTTTATCTTATCTCAGATCATACAGATCACTCATAGATCACTCAATCTTATCTCTGATTATCCAGATCATGATTAGATCGCTCAATTCTAATCACAGAATGCTCAGATCAAACTCCAATCAAATTATCTTATCTTTTGAAGTGCGATCAATGATTGCATCACTTGATCTGATGTGGTAAACACTGGACAGTGATTGCAACACTTGATCTAATCACAGAAAGTGCGGAGCAGTCTAAGATCACTCCATCTTATCTCTCAGAAGTGCGGACATCATCTTTGATGGTCTAATGATGGCAGATCAAGCAATCAGTGATGCAATCATAGTGTGATGGCCATCAACAAACCTCTTGATGGCATGTGAAAGTCTAGAGGAGACTGATCATCATCTGGTTTGATGCAATCATGATTGCATCAAAAGTCCGGTCTTTTGCCTCCAATCAGATTGCTTGAAACTTGATGTGGCACCCAATAGGAGCTCTTCCCGGTCTTGATGATGGGTCTGAAGGCCGGTGGAAATGAGACTTAAGAACGAGTACTATCGTCCTCGTAATCAGCTTGAATCTGCACCAATATACTAGTATGAGAAACTTACTTTTCTGATGCTTCTCCTTCCTCTCTAATATCAATTCTCCATCATACAGCATTTCTCTTCTCTGTGGCTGGAGAGCTCCAGGTTCTCCTTGGGTCTCCAGCTCAATATTTATCTGTGCAGAGGTCATGTCTATAGCACCAGAAACCCAGATATTTAGTGTAGCCTTTAATAGAATTGGTCCCAGAGGAAGACTGATATCAAGCAGTATACAGTTGTCTAGTAGAAAGCACAACAGAAATAATAGAGCAGCTGGTCAAGATTGGCGCCCAAGATTGATAGAAGTTGTATTAAGTGCCTGAGAATTGGTGTGGTGATGATGGTAAGAAGCAAGCTGTGATGAGTCACATGTCTCTAAATAGCACCAGAGCCAAGTGTTTTACTAGGACTCTATTCTGTTGTTCTCACAAAAGGCACACACATGTATATGTTGTGAATAAATAAAGTATATAACTGTATACTACTACAGAATACATATACATAACAGTGGGTGTGGTACGGTGGACCTGCCCATGGGACAGAAGTGAACAAGGTGAAACAATACGAGAGAGTGTTAAGGTACTCTCTCGTATTGTACATGTTCGAGCCCACGGCGCTCGCGAACGAGCGACGTGGGTGGCGGGGGTGGGGGTGGGACCTACCTAGTCGCCGGACGACTCGCTCGTCGCCCAAACCAATCGATATCCTTCCAGGGAGTGCCGCAGCACTCCCTGGTGTCCCTTCCTCTCGTCTTGCTGGTGTGATGGTTATGGTGGTGGTGGTAGTCCCTGTGGGCATGTGTGAGTCGCTGGGTGTGATTGTGGGTGGGGTGAGGGAGAGGAGGGAACAGGGTGAGCAAACGGCTCGCCCCGGGGCCTCGTTCGTCGAACGAACGAGGCCAGAACAAGACAAGGGAGTGCCGAAGCACTCCCTTGTGTCGGTCGAACCCACGGCACTCGCCAACGAGCGCCGTGGGTAGTGGTGGTTGCAGTGGGAGGAGGAAGAAGGGGGGTGGGGCTTACCGAGTACCTGGGCGACTCGTACGTCGCCCAACCCAATAGATATCCTACCAGGGAGTGCCCCCGCACTCCCTGGTGTCCCTTCGTCGCGTTTGGTTGAGGTGGTGCCGGTGGTGGTGCCTGTGTGTGTGTGAGTGGGTGGGTGAGGGGGCGGTTGAGGTGAGGGAGAGGAGGGAACGGAGCGAGCAGAAGGCTCGCCCCGAGGCCTCGTTCGTCGAACGAATGAGGCCAAAACGACACAAGGGAGTGCTGAAGCACCCCCTTGTGTCGTTCGAACCCACGGCACTCGCGAACGAGCGCCGTTGGTGGTGGTGGTTGCAGTGGGAGGAGGAGGAGGGGTGTGGGGCTTACCAAGTACCTGGGCGACTCGCACGTCGCCCAACCCAATAGATATCCTACCAGGGAGTGCCCCAGCACTCCCTGGTGTCCCTTCGTCGCGTGTGGTTGAGCCAGTGCCGGTGGTGGTGCCTGTGTGCGTGTGTCAGTGGGTGGGTGTGGGGGCGGTTGAGATGAGGGGAGGAGACGACGGGGCGAGCACAGAGCTCGCCCCTGTGACCTCGTTCGAACGACGAACGAGTCTCGAACGACCCAAGTGAGCGCCGAGGCACTCACTTGAGTCGTTCGAGCCCACGCCTCTCGCGAACGAGGGCGTGGGGTCGGATTGATGGTGGTGGAGGGGAAAACAAGGGGGGCGGGGGCGACTTACCGCCTGGCTGGGCGACTCCCGCGTCGCCCACAAAACAATACATCCTACCAGGGAGTGCCGAAGCACTCCCTGGTGTCTTCTCTGTCCGTGTTGATGGTGGTGGTGGTGGTACCTGGGGTGTGGGTGAGTGATGGTGGTGGTGGTAGTGGTGGTGGTGGTGGTGAGGGAGAGACGAACGGGCGAGCCGCAGTGGCTCGCCCATCCGACCTCGTTCGAAGATCGAACGAAGCTCGAACGACCCAAGGGAGTGCCGAAGCACCCCCTTGTGTCGTTCGAACCCACGGCACTTGCGAACGAGGCCGTGGGTGGTGGTGTTTGGGGTGGAGGGAGGCAGCAGGGGTGGGGACTTACTTTGTCCCTGGGCGACTCCCGCGTCACCCAAACAACCAATAAATTTACCAGGGAGTGCTGATGCACTCTCTGGCGTCGTTCCATCTGTCTTGAAGGTGGTGGTGCTGGTACCTGGGTGTGTGGGTGAGTGGTGGTGGTGGGAAGGAGGAGGGAGGTGGAGTGATGGGGCGAGCGCGATGCTCGCCCCTGGGACCTCGTTCGTCGAACGAACGAGGTCAGAAAGACACAAGGGAGTGCCGAAGCACCCCCTTGTGTCGTTCGAACCCACGGCGCTCGCGAATTAGCCCGTGGGTGGTGGTGGTTGTGGTGGGGATGAGGTAGATAGGATGGAGGGCCTATCTAGTGCCTGGGCGACATCCACGTCGCCCAACCCAATGCATTTCCAACCAGGGAGTGCCTCAGCACTCCCTGGTGTCCCTTCTGGCCCTGCTCTTGCTGTTCCGGTGGGTGGTTGGTGGCCTGGGTGGTGGGTGGTAGGTGGTGGTGGCAGCTGGTGGTTGAAGGAGGGACGAGCCTCGTGCTCGTCCCTCAGCGCTCATTCGAAGTCGAAATGAGCTGGAAACAACACTCGGGGATGCCCCAGTGTTGTCCCCAGTCGCGTTCGAGGGAGGAAGGTGCTGGGGGTGGTCCCCAGCACAGTGGTGTTGGTGGTGGTTGGTCAGTGGTGGTGGTCGGTGGCTGACAGTGGTGGTGGCCACAGGTGGGGCCTCAGCACCGCGCTCGGCAGCCCCGACAAACACTAACAACACAAGATGGTGCATGGGCACTGTCTTGTGTTGTTCTCGCGTGGCTGGCTTGCGCGGTGGGTCCTGGGTGCTTGCGATGTGGTGGTGGTAGTGGGAGGGTTGGTGCTAGTGCAGGAGCTGATCGCACCTGTTCTATGCGTTTTGCATGTACAACGGGCCCAAGCGCATCACCAGACATTGACCAAGCAATGTCTGGTGTCGCCCATCTTCTAGCTGTTCGAAATGCTAGAGGTTTGGTGGTGGAGTTGGGCGCAAAGCTTGCACATCCACCACCCCAGATTGACTACTTCTGTCTATAGATAAGATAAGATAATGCCAAACTTCATGTCCACATTTCTCACCATGTCGCATCTCAAATAACACTGAAATTACGACTCTGGACAGAGTTCATCTCCCGGGTTACTACACCGAGCTCCTGAGACTTTTGGTTAGATGTGGAAGCTGTGAGCAACAGAATGCTCGTTTTCTCTGCAGAAATCCTGTGGCATTTGGCCTCCGATGCCACCGGATTTATGCAAGACAACAGCGGAAATATTATATCTCCACTGATACACAATGATTTTGAGAAATCCAAGTTTGTAGCATTGACAGTAGGTCTGACTGGCATCTGCATACCAACTCAAATTATATATCTCACAGTGTCTGCAGTCATAATGCAGTGAAAATGTGTGTCCTCAGCCAAATTCTGAGATGGACACAGTCCAAACATGTACAAATAAATGCACTGCCAGGCTCCGGCGCCGCCAGTGCCTGGCAGTGTAATTTATTGACATTTATTTGCCCCGTAGACTCTCTATACTGCATCTTGGATCTCCTTAAGCTTTCCCTGTGCTTCAATGGCAGAGCGAATCATCACATCACATCCACTCTTCACTTCAGCGCACCTTTATTGCAAACCAATATTCACGCAGAGACATCCGTACCCCACAGTTATCTCAGATGATCTCAAGATCACTGACCATGGTCTGCTGGTTCGTACATGCCTCTGCGTTTCTGTTGTCCAAACTCTCACAAATAGTGTTAGGCACGGGCGACTGAACTATTCCAGCTGGAAACTCAGGAGTGGCCTTCTAGTACAGACCCCACTATAGTAGCAGCTGTACGGCTCCTCAAACAGCGGAGTAACATGAGATCCATGTCTACTATTACCGCTACTCTCGCACTCATACGGCCGTTCCGCATCCTTGACATACTTGTATTTCTTGAAGTCTACGCTACGGGAAATCAAGAACTGCTATGGAACCTTACTGGCAAGCCATATCTACGGCCAGCCAAGGTTGTTCCAACAACTCTTGTATTCACTGAGTGGAACTGTGAGCAAGATTGGAGTGTCGATGCATTATCAACGCTTGTAAACTATAGTCCAACATCCCGTTCAATTAGCCGTGTAAGTCATTTGTACTCTTCAACTACTATCTCATCTAATTTGTGCCAAGGCCCTGAGCTGTCTAGCAAAGAACTTTCCCGACCATCCAAGAATTGAGAAGGTTGAGAGTACGACCGACAAGTTGGTAGACGCATCAGAGGTAGTGATACTCACTCACTTGCTTTTATCTGTTATTTATGTTCATTGCTAGACTATCTCTACTTCAAACATTGGTGATAGTCCAATGCTTCTTATGTGCTTGCAGATGGCCTATCAAAGCAAGCAGTATGCAAACTACTTTAATACTCGCTCTTCAGTTCTTTATCTGGTGTTTGTTCTCTATGGATGGTACACGGTTAGCTGTTTGACAATCTACATATGATATAATGAATCTCATGTTTTTCACAGGGTAAATTTATGCCCAGTCAGCTAATTACATTGTTAGAGCAAATGTAAGTAACTCTGTGTCATATTTTTATTACGCTAACTGTGTTCTAGAGACGATTCTCACATAGTCACAACATCTAAGAAGAATATTGAGATGGCACTGTACAAGATTGATATGTGCATGTGGCTAACTCCACTTTTTGCTCTGCTACTTCATTCAAGTACGAAACTTGCTGACTGGGCTATGTTAGATGTTTGTATTTGTCTTTTTCTAATTACTAACTAGAGCTTAACAAATCTTTTCTGTTAGCTCAGATATAGATTTAAGCAAAGCCGAAACAAAGAAATCTGGCAGACAGAAGTCCAGATATGGCAAATGCTCAAGAATCTTCTAACTCAACTGCGAAACATCAAGTCTGACGATGATCTATCTATTTTGCTGAGACCAACCAATGGCTCTAACTTTGGACAGTCATCAATCTTTGTTGACAAAGAGCTTATGGCTCTTTTGTCGAATATGACTGATCAAGATATTCAAGCAAAACAGCTTGCTCATCATTGTAAGCTGTTTTGTTCTATGTTCTAAATATTTGCATTAACAACCTTGACTTATAGTTTTTACTACAATCATGGACAAACTCAATGCAAAGACAACACAGAAAGCTCCTACTGTAGAGCTTAATGAAGAACCTGAAATCATTGATCTTACTATGACCTGGAACGACAGTAGATCTCCATCTCCAATTCCTATTATTGATTTTAATGAGAAGGTCTATCTTTCGCTTACCATATAATAAGTTGATATCTGATGTTATTGTTATTAGAGATCTAAAAGAAGACGGCAAGCAGGTTACATGCCTTCACAGACCCCTCCACCATCAGTTAATGTGCTCACAAGTTCCGTGTCTGCCAGCCACTCTTCGTCTTCACCCTCTTTCAATTCTATAGCAGATCATGTTGCGGCATCTATTGCAGAACCTATACTCTCAATTGATCCATGTTCTTCAACGTCCAATCATGCTAGACTAGATGATGCATCTATGTTAACACATACGGTGTCTATTACAGCTACCCCATTGGAATCATCTGTTGCTACTTCGGAACATATGAAAGAAGCTTCAGTTCATCCAACATCTGATCATATCTCAAGTACACAATCAACATATATTGCAGAATCATCTGGTACGGTTCCTCAGACCAACCAGAGTCCAGATAGATCTTCCACTACCCAGTTCTTTCGTGGTGGTGTCTTGGTCAAATCTATCTCAGATACAGAATACGAAAAGTTTGTATTTCTATTACATTGATCTATTATTTGGGACTTTGTTACTTATTATTATAATAGATCAAACCAAGAAACTACAACTGAATCTAATCATCAAGATAGTGATTCAGATACAGAGAATATGACATTCCATCCGGATATAGCAGAGAACATAGATACAGACTCAGATTCAGCAAGTAACACAGTAAAGGAAAAACAGAAGGGGAAGAAAAATACAAAGAAGAATGCACCTGAGCAGAGAAAGAAATACAACCAACGGAAGAAGCGCAGACCGTCTTACCATGAATCTTCTGAAGAAGAAGACCAATCAGAGATTTCAGATAGTAACAAGACAACTGAGTCTAGTTCTAAAAGACGCAAGACCATAGGTATGAAGCATTGATTGTCTATATTATAAGAAAGAATCTAAAGCAATCACCATAGATTATAATGATTCTTGGATGCTTATGATCTCAAAACAGGCATATGAGCCTCTGTCTGTTTCAGAAAGCAATGGTCGTGTACAGACAGATATGAATACTGAGAAACAAAAGGTAACTTATTATATACTCAGAGACTTTGAAGTCCTTAATATTTCATTAGAAGAAGCCTAGACATCGCTCATCTAGCGGAGTGTCTTTCTGGGACAAACGTGATGCAAAAGTCTGGTCTGGTATTGAAGAAAATGATAAGCGTAGAAGAGATCAAGGTTGGTTTTCTCTTACATCTATCTATCTTATTCATATCTAATATGTCTCTAGGCAATTCCTCTGCAGTTCATTCTGTCATCTTCTCAGACTTTGAAAAAATGACAAAACAAGAACTTCAGTCAATTCTTGAAGTCAAGCACATTCTTGTTACAGAGGTTCCAGCAGATCAAAGAACTTGGACTGCTGACACCCTTGCAGATAGCATTGGTAGAAAGACTCCTCTGACTGCCCAAGGTAAATTCTCTTACATATTTTCTTTATAATTCTTTTAACATTGGTACAGATCTACGTCTTCGATGTGCAGAAAATCCAAGTGGTCATTGTATTACTAATATAGCAGACTTGGAAGAGTTGGTCAAGCAAGATCCTGACCATACATTCAATGTTCTTGATGTACCATCTGGAGATAGAGCACATGTTATCCCAGGCTTAAGGTATGATCTATATTAATACATATTCTATCAGATATTAATTCTGCTATTCAGAAATATCTCTATCTTCCATTGGTTGTGGATGCAAGTACGCCAAGCTGAAATGGCCAAGCCTCTTGAAGAAAGGATCTATCATGAGTATACTCCGAGAGCAGAGTTTTCATGGGAGCTTTTCTCATCACATAATGCTATCTCTACTCTGCACATAGATTCCAATGGATTTGGAACAGTAGTTTGGGTAATATCTGGCTGTAAACGCTGGGCTGTTCTCTTAACACCCTATGGTGTTGAATTGGTTGATTGGTCCCAGAATTTTGATCCATATCCAACTAAGTTCAATGAAGGACAGTGGGAAATTGTTGATCTAGATCCCTCAACCGTCTTGTAAGCTGGGTGCACTTTGCATCAACAGCTCTCTCTAACTGTTCTTTTATCTAGTTTCATGCGACCAGGTACAATTCATGCTGTTCTCACTACAGAGCTGGCCTGGACAGTTGGAGAGCACTTTTACTGTCCAACTCCACGCTTGCTTAGAGACAGTATTTATACAATGCTGCATCTCTTTGTTCGAGATGAGGTCTTGACAAATGCAGTTCATACTCATGTCGATTGGAAGACCTTTGTGCGACTCATTGTAGTCTGGCATCTATCTCTGCATTCTAGTAGGTCTTGTCAAGTTCAGCTTGTCTGTTATATCTGATAGGCATGAATAGTGGACCAGACCTGTGCTGAGATCAAAGCTCGCACTCAATACGAAACATGTCCTATTCCTTTTGATACTCTGGAAGGTCTCAATGCCATAGTCACCATAGGAGCATATCTTCATCTGCTGCCAGCTGTCAATCGTTTCTTCTATGAACACGATCTCTTGCCCTCTGATGCTGCACAGCTGGAAGATGGACTGAGAAGATATCATGGTATCTTAGAGTATCTCAACTCAAGATTTCAGCTACAAATCAAGAAAGAAACAGATGATGCTGAGTCAACATGGATACAAGTAGATATAGAAACAGAGTTTGCTTCGGTATGAATTATAGTTGTTTGATATAAGATGTCTAGCTCATATGAATGCTATTCTCTAGGCAACAACAGTTCATATAGGATCAATGGTATATGAAGGCCTAGTGCGTTGTCTTAAGAAACAGACTCCTCACTTTCAGTATGTTCCTGGAGAGAACCAGCCAGTTCCTCCAGCTCAGCTTAGTTCAAGATTGCTCAAGATTTTCAAGCATCTAAAGGTGCCTAAGAATCACTCTAATCAAAATTGGACTAAATATGAAACATATATATCTGATGGAGAGACAGAGCTCAGTTTTGATATTTTAAAGTACTATGATTTCAGATGGCATGTATTCAATGAAGATGAATCTGAATAGAATGATATTTTGCTGAAAGTATTTCAGTTTTGCTACATAGACATTCTGCGTTGCTGAGATGAACAAGATTTGTCGACTGGAAGAACTCCGTCAATTGTCATCTCCTCTCCCTCAGTAGTATACTTTCTGAATTTGCTTTTCATTCCTTGCTCTCCTACATTCCGATAAAGGCTCATTCTCTTCATAGGCAAAAGAGGAACAGATGCTGTCTGAGCTGCTTCAGTTCTGTTCAAATGAGCTTTCTAAATCAGAAATATCTCAGTATATTACTGATTTTAGAAATGCTGTCTCTTACTTTGCGAAAGCTGGTATCTAGAAGACCAAGAGAGTGCAATACTAATTGCGAGACCCATAGATCTTTCTTTGGAAGAGGGTATAGTACCACACTGAGTGTTGCTTCTACTAGATCACCATTCTTAAACATCATAGGGTCGCAGGGATATACACTGGAATTCACTGGTGAGTTATTGTCTTTCATAGATCTCTAATTTACATACCATTTCTCTTCATTAGTGTATTTGATTCCAATAAAGTCAACTACATTATCTTCATGTTGAATGAGCTCAGAACTAGCTTGGAGGTTCTTGAGAGTCATGTTAGGATCAACACGGTCTGTCCATGGAATGTGCTCTGCTCCAGGAACATCCTTCTGATGTGTAAAGTATCTTGAGGATAAGGTCAGTGTGGGCCAGTCTTTATAGGATTCTTGTTCATAGTGCTGGACATTGACTCCAGAAGAGAGATTCTCTTTCATAATATTGATTTCTTTAATTGCTTGAGCAAAGGTGGGATCATCCAGTCCTGACAAAGTTACGACCTTTTTCATAAAGCGAGCTTCTCTGATGTTCCTTTGCTCAAGTATAAGGATCCAAATGAAATAAGGATAGCAGACAAGATCTTACAGTTTTTCTGATACAGGTGGAAGTGATTTCTCGCCTTTTACAATCACACCATGGACAATCCAAACTGCCTCAGATCCATCTCTGAACAAGAGCCTACGAGATCTAGGATCTCCAATAGTGCGAGTTTCAGGACAAGTAATATGATCCATCTGTAGAAGATCAGTTTCTCTTCAGAGAAGATAGTGAGAAACATACTTGAGAATATGTTGTTGGACAGAAAGCATGTGGAGATGGCTGCTCATTTGAGACTCGAAGATGAGGAAATAGATAAGCACTTTCTCTCATAGCAAGAGCAAGTATGTGATTATACTCGGTGATAGTGCTTTGTGCGCCACTGTGATTATAGTGAGAATCCATAACAGATAAAGTATCAAGCACAGGATCCAAGAGAGATGAAGTAGATGTAACATGTGATGAGTATGGATATATAAACAGACCAAAGGATCACATGATGGTGTCGTGATCTTTCACTTCTTGATTCACTACTCTGACCTCTGCAAACCATTCTAAATCCTCTCTCTATTTACAATGCCCTCTAAAAAAAATAACACTACTCCTTCTACTCCCAAGCGAAAGTAAGTTTTATCTTTAATCAACAGTTTTGCAGAATATCTGACAAAATACCAGAGCACCACCCTCACCTGCTTCTCCCAAGAAAGT